>JAYKQN010000022.1:5912500-5917500 GCA_036785175.1 Eupleurogrammus muticus
CCTCCAGGGCCCCCATGGCCCCGGATGGAGCTCCATGTGGGGGTAGACCTCCAGGGCGCCCCTGGCCCTGGATGGAGCTCCATGTGGGGGTAGACCTCCAGGCCCCCCATGGCCCTGCCCTAGCCCAGGACGGAGCTCCATGTGGGGTGTAGACCCCCAGGGCCCCCCTGGCCCTGGATGGAGCTCCATTTGGGGGGTAGACCTCCAGGGCCCCCATGGCCCTGCCCTAGCCCAGGATAGAGCTTCATGTGGGGGTAGACCTCCAGGGCCCCCCTGGCCCTGGATGGAGCTCCATGTGGGGGGTAGACCTCCAGGCCCCCCATGGCCCAGGACGGAGCTCCATGTGGGGGTAGACCTCCAGGCCCCCCATGGCCCAGGACAGAGCTCCATGTGGGGGTAGACCTCCAGGGCCCCCATGGCCCTGCCCTAGCCCAGGATATAGCCTCACGTGGGGGTAGACCTCCAGGGCCCCCATGGCCCTGCCCTAGCCCAGGATATAGCCTCATGTGGGGGTAGACCTCCAGGGCCCCCATGGCCCTGCCCTAGCCCAGGATAGAGCTTCATGTGGGGGTAGACCTCCAGGCCCCCCATGGCCCTGCCCTAGCCCAGGACGGAGCTCCACGTGGGGGTAGACCTCCAGGGCCCCCCTGGCCCTGGATGGAGCTCCATGTGGGGGTAGACCTCCAGGCCCCCCATGGCCCTGCCCTAGCCCAGGACGGAGCTCCATGTGGGGTGTAGACCCCCAGGGCCCCCCTGGCCCTGGATGGAGCTCCATTTGGGGGGTAGACCTCCAGGGCCCCCATGGCCCTGCCCTAGCCCAGGATAGAGCTTCATGTGGGGGTAGACCTCCAGGGCCCCCCTGGCCCTGGATGGAGCTCCATGTGGGGGGTAGACCTCCAGGCCCCCCATGGCCCAGGACGGAGCTCCATGTGGGGGTAGACCTCCAGGCCCCCCATGGCCCAGGACAGAGCTCCATGTGGGGGTAGACCTCCAGGGCCCCCATGGCCCTGCCCTAGCCCAGGATATAGCCTCACGTGGGGGTAGACCTCCAGGGCCCCCATGGCCCTGCCCTAGCCCAGGATATAGCCTCATGTGGGGGTAGACCTCCAGGGCCCCCATGGCCCTGCCCTAGCCCAGGATAGAGCTTCATGTGGGGGTAGACCTCCAGGGCCCCCCTGGCCCTGGATGGAGCTCCATGTGGGGGGTAGACCTCCAGGCCCCCCATGGCCCAGGACGGAGCTCCATGTGGGGGTAGACCTCCAGGCCCCCCATGGCCCAGGACAGAGCTCCATGTGGGGGTAGACCTCCAGGGCCCCCATGGCCCTGCCCTAGCCCAGGATATAGCTTCACGTGGGGGTAGACCTCCAGGGCCCCCATGGCCCTGCCCTAGCCCAGGATATAGCCTCATGTGGGGGTAGACCTCCAGGGCCCCCATGGCCCTGCCCTAGCCCAGGATAGAGCTTCATGTGGGGGTAGACCTCCAGGGCCCCCCTGGCCCTGGATGGAGCTCCATGTGGGGGGTAGACCTCCAGGCCCCCCATGGCCCAGGACGGAGCTCCATGTGGGGGTAGACCTCCAGGCCCCCCATGGCCCTGCCCTAGCCCAGGATATAGCTTCACGTGGGGTTAGACCTCCAGGCCCCCCATGGCCCTGCCCTAGCCCAGGACGGAGCTCCACGTGGGGGTAGACCTCCAGGGCCCCCCTGGCCCTGGATGGAGCTCCATGTGGGGGGTAGACCTCCAGGCCCCCCATGGCCCTGCCCTAGCCCAGGACAGAGCTCCATGTGGGGGTAGACCCCCAGAGCCCCCCTGGCCCTGGATGGAGCTCCATGTGGGGGTAGACCTCCAGGCCCCCCATGGCCCTGGATAAAGCTCCATGTGGGGGTAGACCTCCAGGCCCCCCATGGCCCTGCCCTAGCCCAGGATATAGCTTCATGTGGGGGTAGACCTCCAGGGCCCCCCTGGCCCTGGATGGAGCTCCATGTGGGGGGTAGACCTCCAGGCCCCCCATGGCCCTGCCCTAGCCCAGGACAGAGCTCCATGTGGGGGTAGACCCCCAGAGCCCCCCTGGCCCTGGATGGAGCTCCATGTGGGGGTAGACCTCCAGGCCCCCCATGGCCCTGGATAAAGCTCCATGTGGGGGTAGACCTCCAGGCCCCCCATGGCCCTGCCCTAGCCCAGGATAGAGCTCCACGTGGGGGTAGACCTCCAGGGCCCCCCTGGCCCTGGATGGAGCTTCATGTGGGGGGTAGACCTCCAGGGCCCCCATGGCCCTGCCCTAGCCCAGGACGGAGCTCCATGTGGGGCGGAGGTAGCTGCTTGTGTACATGTATACTTTATACGAACGTCATATGAATAAAGAGAAAGCCAATGGATAAGTAATTTTGAATAATAATAACAATGATGATGATGATGATGATGATGATGATGATGATGATGATGATGATGATAATGATGATGTGAGTAATAATTTGCCTGTTGATACTGTGAGTGCATTTTGCTGGTGATACTTCAGTACTGTTACCTAAGTAACAGCATTTTGAAAGATGCAAAGTGGAGAGGTCATGCCACCTCATGAGCTACGTGTCGGGGAGAGCTCCAGGGCCCCCCACGGCCCTGCCCTAGCCCGGGACGGAGCTCCATGTGTGGGGAGACCCAGGACGGAGCTCCATGGGGGGCAGAGGGTGCTGGAGAGCTCCAGGGGCCTCTATCTATACATGCACACACAGATGTGCCTGTCTGTCTCTCTGCCTGTCTGTCTGCCTGTCTGTCTCTCTGCCTGTCTGTCTGCCTGTCTGTCTCTCTGCCTGTCTGTCTGCCTGTCTGTCTCTCTGCCTGTCTGTCTGCCTGTCTGTCTCTCTGCCTGTCTGTCTCTCTGCCTGTCTGTCTGCCTGTCTGTCTCTCTGCCTGTCTCTCTGCCTGTCTGTCTGTCTGCCTGTCTGTCTGTCTGTCT
Organism: Eupleurogrammus muticus; assembly: GCA_036785175.1. NCBI lineage: Eukaryota > Metazoa > Chordata > Actinopteri > Scombriformes > Trichiuridae > Eupleurogrammus > Eupleurogrammus muticus. Next base: position 5,915,453 of record JAYKQN010000022.1, read on the forward strand.
GCCTGTCTGTCTCTCTGCCTGTCTGTCTCTCTGCCTGTCTGTCTCTCTGCCTGTCTGTCTGCCTGTCTGTCTCTCTGCCTGTCTGTCTGCCTGCCTGTCTGTCTGCCTGCCTGTCTGTCTGCCTGCCTGTCTGTCTGCCTGTCTGTCTGCCTGCCTGTCTGTCTGCCTGTCTGTCTGTCTGCCTGTCTGCCTGTCTGCCTGTCTGTCTGTCTCTCTGCCTGTCTCTCTGCCTGCCTGTCTCTCTGCCTGCCTGTCTGTCTGACCCATGACGGAGCTCCACGGGGGGTGCTCCGCGGCCCTGCCCTAGCCCAGGACGGAGCTCCATGTGTGGGGAGACCCAGGACGGAGCTCCACGGGGGGTGCTCCGCGGCCCTGCCCTAGCCCAGGACGGAGCTCCATGTGTGGGGAGACCCAGGACGGAGCTCCACGGGGGGTGCTCCGCGGCCCTGCCTCAGCCCAGGACGGAGCTCCATGTGTGGGGCAGGGGACGGCGGAGACCTCCAGGGGCCTCCCCGGCCCAGCCCTAGCCCAGGACGGAGGTCCGTGTGGGGTCCAGGTCCAGTCAGGCCCGCCTGGAGGGTTTTAACCCAGGGCGGGGCCATAACTCCGCAGGAGAAGGTCGTAGAGACACGGGGCCGGTGTCATCGCGTTCGGCGTGGCCAAGTTAGTGGGTGCCGGTCTTAGTTTGAAGTGTCTAGCCGGCTCCTATCCAAAGTTATGGGCGTTTGAAACCCCCCCCATTAAAATGAATGGTTTTGGGCTGAGACCTCCAGGGGCCCCCGCGGCCCCGTCCCAGCCCAGGACGGAGCTCCATGTGTGGGGCAGGGGACGGCGGAGACCTCCAGGGGCCTCCCCGGCCCAGCCCTAGCCCAGGACGGAGGTCCGTGTGGGGTCCAGGTCCAGTCAGGCCCGCCTGGAGGGTTTTAACCCAGGGCGGGGCCATAACTCCGCAGGGGAAGGTCGTAGAGACACGGGGCCGGTGTCATCGCGTTCGGCGTGGCCAAGTTAGTGGGTGCCGGTCTTAGTTTGAAGTGTCTAGCCGGCTCCTATCCAAAGTTATGGGCGTTTGAAACCCCCCCCATTAAAATGAATGGTTTTGGGCTGAGACCTCCAGGGGCCCCCGCGGCCCCGTCCCAGCCCAGGACGGAGCTCCGTGTGGGGGAGAGGGAGCGGGAGACCTCCGGGGGCCTCCCCGGCCCAGCCCTAGCCCAGGACGGAGGTCCGTGTGGGGTCCAGGTCCAGTCAGGCCCGCCTGGAGGGTTTTAACCCAGGGCGGGGCCATAACTCCGCAGGGGAAGGTCGTAGAGACACGGGGCCGGTGTCATCGCGTTCGGCGTGGCCAAGTTAGTGGGTGCCGGTCTTTGTTTGAAGTGTCTAGCCGGCTCCTATCCAAAGTTATGGCCGTTTGAAACTCCCCCCAATAAAATGCATGGTTTTGGGCTTAGGCGAACCAAGCGTTTTCAGGTTTTTTTCTAAGTGTTTCAACGTGATGAAGGCTAATCTCCCCAAAGGTCTGGGGAGAGATTTAGCCTTCACACAGTGGACCAGAAAATACCCTGTTTTCCAAGGAACTATCGGTACGCTGTCATACGGCGGAGTACCAAGGGCACGAAAAAAAATTCAGAAAAATGACAAAGTGTTTTAACGTGACGAAGGCTAATCTCCCCAAGGGTTTGGGGAGATTAGCCTTCGCACAGTGGACCAAAAAACACCCGGTTTTCCAAGGAACCTTCCGCACGATTTCAGAAACCCAGTTTTCGGAAACAGATACCCCCAGAGAAAGCGGCGGGGGGGCCTTGCCTTGTGACGGGCCCCCCCCAGAGGCCGTCTGGGGCAGGTTTTGGGCAGGTTTTCCCCTCTAAAAAAATTATTAAAAAATAAATAAAATATTTTTTTTTTTTTTTTTTTTTTTTTTTTTTTTTTTTTTTCCTCTTCCAGGGCCCCGCGCCGCTGCCTTAGCCCAGGAACAGAGCCCCGTGTGGGGCATAGCTCCAGGGCCTCCCTGGCCCCGGATGGAGCTCCCGTGTGCGACAGACCTCCAGGCCCCC
>JAYKQN010000022.1:9157500-9422500 GCA_036785175.1 Eupleurogrammus muticus
CTTTTCCAGTAAGAAATGTTTTTAAACTTATTGGACCTCTGTACTGATTCATGACTTTAACTAAGTATAAAAGGCCTGCTTATCAACACAATTCCGAATTATTGATTTATGACAAAAGCCCTGTCATAAATAATTTTGCATTACTCTTTGGGTTTCGCGACCCCAGCTATAAACAAATGTTAAATAACTTGTACATTCTGTGATTGGAGGTTACTATATTTTTAGTTAACAATTTCTTCTCAAGTAAGTCTAGTTAGATTTCAGCTGTATTAAATTTTTACCACTTTGACCATTGACATCTATGAGACTGTTTGACCTCTCTGTCAAGTCTATTTGACCCCAAATAGAGAACATTTCTTTGCCTGTGATGACTTATATATACATCATAAAGAGCCCATATAACATAAATATATAACATAAATATATATAAATATAAATATATCTATATATATATCTATATCTATATATATATATATTATATATATATATATAATATATATATATTCCAGAAAACCCATCCCAAGTGAATGTTCAATCAGCTTGATTTATGAGTGGTGCTTACCTGATGTGTAACTCCTCGTATTTCAAAGCTGAGTCCCAGCATCCGTCGGGTTATCCAGCTGACCTCAAACCTGCCACTCCAAATGGAATCGGAGGAGTTAAAAGCTGCTGGGAAAGAAACGGGGCAACCTTTGAACCGCAAACACACCAACACCGGCAGCAATAGGTGACTTTAATGGTCCATCGCAGTGCATCTCTGTATGCAGGGTTTTCACACAAACACACACACACACCCTGGATGAGCTATAGGTAATGACTCCGCAAATGCCTTTATCTGGAAGAGACTTCTCACACTTACCCGCAACATCAGAAGAATCTAAAGGATCAATAGTGGGAAAGAAGGGCGACTTTAGAAAAGCGGGGTCAGAGGTGACCGCTTGTGTTTTACAGTTACAGCTCCTGTTTGTTCCGCTCTGGGGAGACATTAGCATCCCAGTGGTTATACGGGGGTGACAAGTAGTTCTTGAAAACCGCTTGGCCTTTGACTCATGCTAATATCGTACTCTGGGAAATCTGGAGCCGACGGATGCTAATGAGTAACCTTAAAGAAAGTAGTAGCAAATGTTTTTTTTCCCTTATATTCAAAGAGAAGATGAAATTCCTCTCTTGCAGATCCTCTGGTTTCTATCCAGGCCTTTATATCATCCATTGACAGTGGGAATTCTGTTTTTCACCCTAAAATTACAAATAACCTGTCTGTACTTTTAGTTTTCATACAAGAGATAGTTTTCCAATTTAAATTATACACAAAGATCTCAGTCTGTCATATTTTTGAGCTCGCTTTGCCACTGCTGTCTGAGCCAGAGTTAAGACAAACTAATCATCCAGTATCAGCTTGACCCACTAGACCCCATGTGACGCATTTACACCCCGATATTATGCAGGTTGAGCAAATATTTGTTCAATCTGTTGTTGCTTTTCTCTTTAATTCATTGGATTTATTCGGTTTATTATACTCGCAGTCTCTCATAAAATAATTTATTGCATTTCCATCTCTAGAAAACAAGCCTTTTAAAAAAAATATGGCAAGAATGAAAGGATCACCGCAGGACAGTTATTGTGACATTCAAAAACAGATGGTTTCTTTCCTCCCTCAGCTGCACTATTTATGTCGGAAAATTGGATGTCTTGTTCCAGCAATCAGATTCCCGTCTTACGTCACAGGCTCTGAGAGGGTCTGCGTGTTCTTTTATGTTTTTGTCACACTGTGCATCATGTTGGCCTGCACACAAGGCCAAACATTCCTTTCAGATTAACCGAAGGTCTCGTTCTATCACCTTGTTGGCTATTTTTTTTTTCTTTATCAAACGCACACAGATGTATGCAACGAACAAGCCAACATAAATAGTTAGATATTTTAGTTAAACTTTACCTTCGGTGATTTGGGGCCGGAATATATTACAGCAAACAGATCACCGTGTAGAGCAAGGGCCTGTTAGCGAGCCATAAAAAACCCTCAAATGTGGAACATGGTGTAAAAAAGAGCTTATCAGTTAATACAAATAACGCTGCCGTCCTTCCACCCACACAAACGCTCATATTCTCAACGCTGCCATCTAGTGTGTGGAACAAAAAGTATGGAAAAAGGACTGATCTCAGGCAGAAATTGAGGAGGGATGTTTTAAAAGGCCACAGAGAGGCAGTATACACCTACACATAATGGCACCGCTTGCCTTCAGGGAGCCTGGTATTGCATAACATTGCATGGGAAAATACAGCAGATGGGCTTTTTAATGTTTTCTCTGTGTCTGCGCACTAAATCAATTCTGTTTCCCCGGAACCGTGGAAAGAAATAAACCAACGTCGCACACATGGAGACATGAAAGTCGGGAAAACCGGAGCAATTGAAATAAAAAGCCCAGGAGAGGAACACAGGAGTCTGTTAACACCTTGAGCTGTGGCATCTCATTTCCTGCCGAAGGTGACGTAATGTATAGGAGAGGAGGTGTGAAAGCGGCAATAATGGAGGAGGCAGAGAGGTGGGGGTGGGGGGGCGGTTTTCTTGTTAGACCCGCACCTGTTTGAGGATATAAATACCAGACTGTCTTTTATCTGTCGCTTAAGTTATTCGGGAGAACTTACAAAAGTGTCTGTTTTATCCCCTGCCACCACAAAATAGTGGGACACATCTCCTGTTTGTAGAGAGAGGGGGTGGGGGAGAACATCGCTCCCTTCTGTCTCTCAGGCTTCCACAGCTCATCTGCAGCTTTGAAAATCACTTTTACAGACAACGCTTGTGATATAAAATCTGTCTGTCTGGACGGCTGCCTTCCAGCTAAATCGCTTCGACAGTTGAATTATTGTTCCCGCGTGCACCCAGATGCCCCGATAGCTGCCCAGCTGCTGCACTAGTTGCCCTTACCCTCGTAGATTTTCTTTTTCTTAAACTCATTCTCTTTGGCAATGCTTTGAATATGAAATAAATCACTCCGGATGATTGTAGAAGAATGTTTTTTTCCAACTAGGTCAAAGATGTGAAATAGTATAGGGTCCAGTGAGGTTTACAGATGTGGTTAAAGGCTAAGATTTGGGTTTGAGGTCATTTTTCAGAAAACAGCAACCCATTCATAGCCCCTTCCCCTGGTCTCACTGAACAAATAATGATTTCCAGGTATGCGTCATGTGTTTGTCACCAAAAACACAGAGGTTAGGGCAGGTTAGTGGCCTCACAGGTAGAGTGTGGAACTTTCCACTGGTGTATATGAATGAGTAAATGTATATAAATTATGTTTGATTTCTAGTTGTGTGCATGCGGTGCACCACAGGGCCTCTCGTGTGTGTGTGTGTGTGTGTGTGTCTACGTAACAGGGTAATTGGACAGATAATTGATGATAACCTCTTGCCCTGGAGTTTTTTGCGTTTTCTTTTCTAGCAGGAGAAAAACATGATCTAAATCACAGTAAACAGACAGAAACATCAATATTATGTAGCTACAGGGAATAAATTGAGAGAGAAAGATGGAAGTGGTAGAGGAAAGAGCTTCAGTGACAACAATGTTGTGCAAGACCCCCCCCTGCCCCGAACTATCCCATCTGCTCAGAGCATGTCTGCTGGCAGCAGTGGCGGGGGGGGGTTAACAAGGGCAAAGGCCAAAGGTCACAGACAGATCAATTTGTGGGCCGGGAGCGTTGGCCTCGCATTTGCAGTTTGTGCGTGACTCACTGGAAAACAACACACAATGGAAATGGATTTTGGGCCTTATGTTTCCCCCCCTCACCTTATCCCTCATGTTTATGTCAATAGAGAAGTTTTCACAAAAGTAGATGTGTTTCTATCCGACGTTTCTTATTCATCTTGTTGAAAATTGCGATAAATACTTGGATGGAATTGACAGAAGTTTAAAAAAAAGGATGAAAAGTTTTTATGCTGGATGTGACGTTAATGATCAGCAGTTGATTATACATTCTTGCTCTCACATTTTTCTATGACTTTAGTTTTCATTCCTCAGTAGCTTTAACTTTAAATAAAAGATCCAGAGATGTGAGGGGAAAAAGTAAACATTAACAAACCTCCACCATTCGGGTTAGAGGTATTTGGCAGGTAAATGGGGACCTGATACTGTCCAGGATGGTTAATATTTCTTAGTGATAGGCTCCATCTTTGGAGGTTAATGATCATCCAGAAGGTTCTGTAGACAATGCCAGACTGTGCTCTGTTGATCATACAGGATGTACCCTGACATCAAGATGAGCTGAAGAGGAAGGGAAAAAAAACAAGAAATGAAAGTCATTTGTGTTTATATGTGACTAAAGAGAGATTTGGATACGTTTCTATCTTTTCACAGAACGTCTAAATATTTTTTTTTTCTTCTCTTGCTCCAGAGACCGTAGGAGTCGTCGTAAGCTGAGGCCCCACGGCAGCCTGCGAGGCTCTGTTGTCTTAACCCTGCCTAGAATAGCTCCACCGAATTAAACCTCTGTTTTTGTTTTAGTGCGGGGTTCTTGAGTGTCAGTAAGTTAAACAGGAGGGACGCATATGAGTAAAGACCAATCAAGAAGGGATGGAAGAGGTGGAGATTTAAAGTAGGAAAAACACAGTCTAAACTCAGCTTTGTACTCTCACAGAGCATTTCCTCTGAATCGAAACTGGAATAGACGTTATTTTTGTTGTTGTTAATGAAGCATATCTAATGAATCTCATCTCACAAATTTGGTCAAGAAAGGCTGATCATAAGGAGGTCAGGTCAAGAAAGATTGGTCAGACCAGGACAGGAACACTACATCTGTTTTTATCTTTTATCTGTTTGTCGTAAGCCTCATCTTTAAAATGGCCTGTCTTTAAAGAACACACCTTAGGGGTCATATTGATCACACACACACACACACACACATTTACAAGCCTTTTACAAAACACCCTTGCAATTGATGTTTCCCATGGAGAAGAAAAGTGATCCATTATTTTTTTTCCCCCTATGTGGGGCAGCTGAGGGTAAACGCAACAATTTGACACAGCTTTGACATTTGGCCGCCACATATTGCGTGAAGAAAGAGCAATGCTGAAGCGCTGCGGCGGAGCGGCTCCTTTTGTCCTCTGAATTACTCCATTGTTCCTTCAGAGTGACTCATATGTTGCTGAAATCTCAATCTTGGAGCATAATGGTGATGTAGCTGTGCGTGTGTGCGTGTGTGCACGCTCAGCCGATTATTGATGCTATCAACCAAGGAAAAGCTCACCATATGCTTGGTGACGCATATGTCGGCGCAGCATATACCGGTTGATTAACACATCTGCACTACTAAACTCCAGTCTCACTTCTGTTTTTGCTTTACAGTCGAGCGTTGATTCACAACATCAGCCGTTTCGCAATCCGCAGAAGCAACAAGTGTGAAATGATGTGGGCGGAGGGGCATACAGGGCTCGCATTGTTACAGCAGGACACGGGGACAGATGGACAAACAATGTTTCGCCGGGTGATGTGCGTCATTCAGTACAACATGAAACACGTCCCTGAGTTCCCGATACCCTATATACTGTCATGAAAGGATTAAAAGGTGCAGTGTGTAAGTTTCTAGCAGAACTGAAATCTAATATCCATAAGTAGGTGTTAATGAGTGCAGAACTTGACCAAAACTAAGTTTTGTGGGTTCTCCTCTAGAGCCTGACATGTTGCGCCATATTTCTACAATAGGCCAGAATGGACAAACCAAACACTGGCTCTAGAGATGCAATTTCACTTTTCAATACATTTGATTAGTTGATTGGGTTGTCTATAACCTTACATCTAGATACCTAACCTAACCTTGATGCTTCACCATACCATCACATCATAGATAAAGGGTGATAAACTGTTTTTTATTGTTTGTTCTGTTTTTATTTAACATTTTACCATCCAATATATATGAGATTAGATAAACAACCACCTGTATGAATAAAAACCTTTTTTCCTCCATTGAGAATCTCCATAACTCACTCCAGGTGGTTTTACACTTAAGCCGCCTTGAGCAGAAAGTGAACTTCCTTATGAGTGTCACAAGGTCTGTAAAAGTGTCTTTTAGGTGTTTCCCCTAATGTCACATCACGGTATCAAAATGGGAAGTGAGAAAAGAAATGAGAAAAAATCCCAGTTAGGTTAAAGATCATCTCACTCAAGAACAAAATAACAAATAACTGGAAAACAGAAAGCCCTAATTGCAAATATATTCACTTTTTGCATTTAAGAAGATAGAAAAAGCCTAAATAACTTCTGTGTCAGTCTACATTGTGTGTGTGTGTGTGTGTGAGCATGGCGAGGGGCCCTTGTTATTATGTCCTGCTGCTTTTCAATGGAACAGCTGTGCGTGTCTCCAGCTGCCTCCAAACAAGGGACAGGCTGCCTGGCAACTGCCCTCCCATTGGCCAATTTCCACCTGCTCCGACCAATCGTGTGAGCCATGCTTTGAGGAAGTGAATGGGGGAGAAAAACACAACAGAGAAGGAGAGAGACAGAGAGGAGGAGGAGGGGGACAGAAAGGATTGTGAGAAAGTTTGCTGGGAAAAAAACATGCCAGGAGTTAAGGAGAGAGATTTCAGCTTGTGTTTCCAACAGGGAGTGATAAGATTGACAGAATGGGAGCGCAGAGACTAATCACACTTAGAGGGACAACTTTTAAAAGCTTTAACCTCTTTCTAGACAGATTTACATGGAGAGCTTTTAATGTTTCTCAAACCCAGTCTTTGGAAAATTCCTGCGTTTTACCCTATTGGTTTTGGCCTTTTTTGTTATTTTAAACACATAAAGGGAACAAATCTTGATTTTTAACTTTCTCATGCTCATCTTTTATATAACAGCAAAAAATATTGCAGAAAACAGTTGCTTCATTTGTGGAAAATTCTACAATTGAAGCTATAAAAATGAACGGGGGAGGGAAAAAAATCAGAGAAGCAACACATGGCCCTGTGTTTCAGCGAAATGAAAAGACCCGCATGTACACATTCTCAGGATCCTTCAAACTTTTCCACATGCCCGTTTCGAGCGACAACAACAACAACAAAAAAAAGGTGGTGACTTTTCTCCGGTGAAGTTGTCGGGCTTTGTGTTTCGGCAGGCTGAGACACGCCACTGCACAAACTGCGTTTCCTGGGCTTTGAGTAGAGCTTACTGCCAGATTCTAGTCACATCTCACGAGGGATAATAAGTGTTTGTTTTACAGGAGCTGTGACGCATGCGGTTGCTAGATGTGAGGTCGGCTGATGTGGGTGATAAACAAGTGTGTGTGTGTGTGTGTGTGTGTAGGCACAACTTTCAATCTCCATTTTGCTTCTCATCTCTGCGGGTGCATTGTGCGAGTTATAACTCGGTGGGCTCCTCGCACAGATACATCCTGTTTTTCTTTTTACCGATCAAAGCACCTCGCGAGAACACGAGAAGCCGTGCCTGGAGGTCACACATCCGGTTCACCCTAAAAAACGGCACGGCCCGTGACGAGACAGACGCAAGAAGCAGCACATGTGATATGGCGAGGGAGAAAGGGGGGAAAAAAAAAAGGTAGTGAACTGCATAGGTTTGCTTACTTAAAAGCAACATGTGCAAACACTCTTGTAATTACAGACAGCCGCACCGGCGGAAATGAGCAATCCCCCCGCCTCCGACACGTAAACACACACACCTAAACATCTGCGCGGCCCTTCGTTACAGGGTAGTGGGTGCGGAAAAATACACAATCCTACACAGACGGTACAGAACGCTGACACGGTGAAGTGGCGACTCTGAGTCAGTGTGGATGTGAAAACCACCAGCAGGATGACACAGCCGACACGGTTCACACCGCTCTCGGAACGCGCCGTACGGGAGATATCGGCCTGGAGGACAGATTTTTTTTTTTTTTTTGCAAATGTGAAGTTCCGCATGAATATGTATCGGCAGAGCACTTGAGCAATAAACGGTTCCAGCAGCAGATAACAGGCCGAAACCAGAAATGTCACGCTGCTGTCAATAATCGTCAGCTGCCTGATTAAAACAAACAAGACAGCCTTAACCCTTGTTTAATTTGGAATTTATGCCACATATTCTGCTTCAATAATTTATCTAAAATAAAAAGGGAAACAAGTGATAGCATATAAAAAAAGTATATATGTGATAACTGGGAAATCAGCGTGCTGACTTATCTTTCGCCATTAAGGAAAATGTTGGTGATATTACTGGCCCTGTGCCCAGCAGACAGACATGCGCTAAGATTAACTAATGAAAGCATCCTGTTTCACACACCGGGATGGTAGTTTTATTTGGCAGTTTGCCTGTGGCAAATCAGTTTTGCGATGAAGTAATATGGCCTGCAGGGCTACGGGGGAGGGGGGGATCTGCAGTTTCTTTCCTACTTAATATAAATATTGTAGATCAAAAGCACCGTGAGTGTTTCACCGGGGGGGCCGTAAAGTAAAGTAGTAAAGCAAATTCATCTAGACTTGCTCTCTGTAGGAATCATTTCATGCCTTTTCATTCCAAAAAAAATCCTACTTAAATAGATATTTTGACATCCATCTGTATCACCAAGCAAGTTGGTCAGGTTAATGCATGCCTTCCTGGCTTCTGTCAAATCTGTATACCCAACCAGATTCAAGTTAGAGGCAGATCTGTTTATCACAGTGAAATATTTCATATGACACGAGATGCCTCAACAAACTGTATAAACCCCCGAAAAATGTAAATATTTTGCAGCCCTGCGTGTGATGACAGACAGCATGCTGGCGTGCTGGACTCGGAGGCACGCCATGTGACACAAAATATGTCAAAAATGGCCTAAAAATAGGTGTTGGTGACAAAATGTATGTTTCACAGGAGTATCAGGCATCCGAAATGCAGGATATTTGCCATCAATAGTGCTGTGGTCATCTAGCGAGTGAAACAGAAGCCGCAGATTTATTCAACTGAAACTCGGCTCTCCGCTCTCTGCAGCAGCAGAACCGTGCGATTGCATGAGGGCGTCGGAGAAAAGAAATCAAGTGAAAATATGGGCCTTGAAAAAGTCTCAGCCCCAGGGCCCGCGGTGCTTCACTGCAGCCTTGCTTATCCTGGCCAGTCCCCACAGTATTTACACTACATTTTCTATTCCCAGGTCATATTCTCAATGTTGCTGTTGAGTAATTAATAAATGGTCTGAAGGGCAGGACCAAATAAAAGTGAATCATAAAACAGTTTAACCCAGTCAGAGGCAGCAGACAGCGGGACATTACTTTTTATGAGGTTTGATCAGATCTGAATCAGTGTTCCTTTTGTGTATATGTAATATATCCTCATAGTAAAAAAGGTTTAAACCATGTCATGTTTGTGTCAGGGTTTAAATCATCCACAGGCCACCAACCCCAAATGTACTACGCTGTGTAACAGTAAACACATCTCTGAGGGGAGTTCACCCGCGCTGACCAATCAGCTTTCAGATCAATAATGACCCGCAGACGTCTACGTATGTGAGAAAACAGCTTGGGTCTGCTCCCACTGTGCTGCCCAGACAATCCCGGGCCTAATCCACGGTCCACTCCTGGATTACCGTGTCTGCTGCCCCCACCATCTCAGCATTATGGGAATTAGACAGGATTATATGAACTCTGGGGGTGAAAAAAGAGAAAGAGAGTACATGAAACCTTCCAAAAACAGTTTTCCTGAAAACTGATAACACCTGTTGTTTCTGCAGATTAGTCAGTGTGGACTAGATTTTAGAAGATCAGCTATACACACCACAAACAAAGCATTTAGGGCTGGTTTCAAACTCTCAAATGCGGATTTGTTTTCTTTATGCATGGGAGCATGTTGCCATAGTGACAATGATACCGATTTCTTGCTATATGCGCGATGTATGTAGCCTCGTGATTACAAGCTCCAGCAGATGGTTTCGATTCAGTGTCACAGTGAGGTGTTTCTCAATGGTTCCGAGCAGATAAGTGAATGGTGGAAGGAAAGATTGAGGTCGACAGAACTGCACATGAACACAAAACTGTTGCACAAGCAAAATTTGTGTATGTGCAGTAGTTTTAGCTCACGGGTTAATAGCTCTGGAACTAAATGAGAGTCATTATCAGCAGATGGTTCGGTTCTCTTTAGAACCATATGATCTCTCCATTGGTCTTATGATTCTCCTTTACAAAAAAAAACTGCTGATGTGGTCACTCATCACAGGAATTTTAGGTGAGCTCACACGAGGAATTAGACGGAATGGATGCTTGTCTTTTTTACTGATCATTAAACATGCAGCTGAGAAACTGCTTCAATCCAAGAAGACGTTTCATGCAAACCCCGCTCACAAAAGTCACCCCACTTACCTGCCGTTCCAAAACATAAAACCATCCTCTGCTTTTCCAATTTTCTTAATTGTTCCTTTTTTAATGTGTTTCCAGGTATTTGTCTTTCTTTTCATTATCTTTTGAACACAGTCCTCTGTAAAAGTGGATGATGAGTGGTTTAGTATAAAAGACCCCAACGAGAATGGTGATTTACATCCTTGGACTCGGTGGCCTAGACACATTCTGTGGCCGCTCAGAAGCCGTATTTTCCCCTTCAGCCTAAAGGGCAATGTATTTTTCTATAATTGGACAACGAAATGCCACATTGAAAGTAATGAGTAGTGTGTATGTGGAAATGTGGATGCGTGTAAATTAGGATTTCTTACGGAGGAAACCACGTCCTCTTTTGCATGTGACGGTAAGACGTGCGGTCACTTGGACATGTGGTTGTGCGGATCGTAATGAAGAAGTATCCAGAGTGAGTGCTTTCCCGACAGAGGTTGCATGTTTGTGTGTGTATGTAAAGTTTTCATTTCTTAGGCAGTGCACCAACCCTTCTCGTCTTCTCAGAGCAAACACTAGCCAATTAGTGTTAGAGTAGTCCACACGACGAGGGAATTCTGTAAATCTTATCGGTGACCTTCTACAGTATTTTATAACTACTGGTCCTAGAGTAAAAAGATCTCACAATGCTGTTTTCAAGCTGCAGTGTAGACCAGGGGTGGGATGGTTCCTGATCACAGTTTTTCGGTTCAGTATATGTCGATTGTTGGGGAAAATAAATAATGTCTTCAACTTTCAGTTGTTTTACAATTTGAGGTCGAAAGTAGATACGATTCTGGCAAACACTTATCTTTAACAAAGAAGCATAGGCTCTATGAGCACTACACTTAGGTCACTATGTTTGAAATTATGTGTCTTCCTTATCTACAGGGAATTACCTTCTTAATTATGTTTTTATTTATGGTCCAGTACTTTAATCATAGAGCTGCATACTCTCTTTCGATGACAACTTTCTTACCTTTGTCATCGTAGGTTGCTAAATGCAGCCATGCTGCAGACCTAGAAAGTGCTGCTAACCTCTACACTACCTAAAACAAAAGAGGGGAACAAATCAAATGTGTCTGTACAAGAAGATAACATAAATAGTTTGATACCAGGTTGCCTGATAACTGCACGAGGCAGCTACCATGGTCCAAGGCATCAGAATCAACCGGTGAATCCTGTGTCAAAGCTGGAAAGCCTCATCTTGCATCAAGTCGGCCGCCTCGACACCTGTTGCGGTGGTGATGGTTGCTGGCCACCCCCCCGCACAGATTTCCTCACATAGCTGGAAAAATATTAGGACCGCACGCCCATGACCCACCACATGTCTATATTTGTTCTGGACACAACTGTCGGCTGTCAGCTGGGACTTCGACATTGACTTTGCGTCATGGAGGGGGGAGTCCTTTACTAGAGCCATGTCACCAGTCAGATACTGATGTTGATAAGCCAGCAGAATGTCAGTGTATTTTGACTGACTTGATTCCCAATCAATACTTTCTTGATACTTGATGGCTTTGTAATTTTAAGGTCACTCTCAGCAGCAACTAAAGCTCATCGTCCCGTCTAGACGAAAGTCCCGGTCCTCACGTGTGCTGGACATTTTCGTGTCTGTGTTGTGTTTGTATTTGACAGGTTTAAATAATGAGGACTATTTTGGAGGGACTCTCCGTGTTTTTTGTAGCGCCACCTATCGGTGTGGTATATGTGTCACATCTTTGTTACTCCCCAACACTTGTTATCGCGTCGCCCAAAGAACTTTGGAATCTGCAAAGAAATGTGTTCTTTGCTGCTATGTAGAATGATTTCATATGAAATATAAATCATGGACAGTCCGATGGGATGTTTTTTTAGGTTCCTACTAGCTATGTCCAGTAGGAACCTGGCAAAACATTGACAGAAAGTACCAGAGGTGATCTAATCTCTCCAAACAGCTGCAAATGGAGCAGTGTAGGTTATTGATGTATACACAGTTACCTCCGGAGAGCAGTTACCTCACCTCATCCTGCCGCTCCACAGAATTATAAAGCAATAACCTGTTACTAAAGCTGACAGTCTGCTTAGATAACACTGTGAGGTTTAAATAGGTCACCTACAAGAAGCATATGTGAAATGTTTGACTCATGTTTTTAGAATAACATGAATTGATGCTACATATCACTTTTATGTTACCAATTGGATTTACTCTATTTGTATGTTCTGTATGGATGGTACACATAACAATTATTGTAAAAGTCAAAGTATCTTTGGCATAGACTCGTCTGCTTTTCACATCGACCCGTTGACCTATGTGAGCCAATCACTGTTCCTCCGTTCGACTTAAAAATAAACCGTTAACTTATCTGCCGCTGTGAGCTGTCACTCTAGCCTCAGATCAGTGTGACCCGCCTCCATGACATTCAGCTTTCGTTAGACCCAGCTGTTCCAACAGGTCCACATAACATCCTCCAGGTTTGAATCCTACTTCCACCCGTGTCTCGACATCAGGGTTTTTGGGTTATAGCATGACTGTACAACAGATGGTCTAATCTATATACACTTAGTTGTATTTTACGGTTATGATTCTTATAGATTTATTTCTGTTTGTTTGATTGCACAATCGTGTAGGTCTTCCCTTCTAATATCTGTGTATCTGCTTGTTCACATAACTCTATCTGGCACGATTTGTACCGTTTTTATTCACCACAGTCTAAAAAAAAAAGTTTACATGGCCACATTTTCGTGACCGGATCACAGAGCACACATCAGTGCACAATAAAACATCCACAGTCACTGTGAGTCATTGCTTCATCTACAGTATATGCTCTCTCCTTTCTTTCATAAGAAAGCATAATGTACTGAGAATTTCTTCTTGGCAGAAAAGTGCATTTCAATTTCATAACCCTGCGTTTTCTCACTTATGTCATATAACAGCCAGAAATATCTTTTACGATATCTAAGTCCATGTTTTCCGAGGATTAATCCCTAACAGAAGGATTACTATGCAGTAACATGCCATGTGGTAATGTGATGCAAACATGTAAATGGGAAAAATATGTTGACAAATTGTGAAAATCCTCTTAAAAAAGGGAATCATCGGAACATAGAGAGCGGGATAGGTTTTAGAGAGAGAGAGTGTGTGGGAAATTTTCGCTCTTATCTCTGGTTGCTTAGTGACAAATTCAGCAAGTGAAAAAGTCCTTTAGGGGCAATTTGCATATGCAAAATATAGAGATAGAGAAGTAAACAATCTCTGTTTGTTTCGAGGTGTGTGTGTGTGTTTGTGTGTGTGTGTGTGTGTGTGAGTGTGTGTGTGTGTGTGAGAGAGAGAGAGAACGGGACTGACATGGATCACAGAATATGGAGGAGCAAAGTGCATCAGCAAGGCCTCCTGTCTTTCTCAACTGCTGTGTGAGAGGAGATAGCATGTCAGTGTGTGCACGCTACAACTCCACCTGCATGACATTTCACTATGAATCACTCAAGTGTGTGTCTCTGAGGGTATTTTTGTGTGTGTGTGTGTGGGGGGGGGGGGGGACGAAAACAAAAAACCCAACTAACTTGGTAGAGGCCAGATCAGTTTTAAATTAAAGGTTCCCTCATACGAAGAGTACATAATAGGTACAACATCAAAACATCATTGCTGGATGCATTATGTTCACAAGTACCTTTTTTTCCCCAAATGAATTAAACATATGGTGAATTGCAAGATCAGATATTTTTTAGGAAAAAAATTTATTTTGAATTGTAACAATAGTGGTTGGAAGCAACATGAGGAGGAGCCGTAATATGGAGCTTTACACTGTAGCCAAGGCACTGCTGCGGATTGAGTTTTGATACATACGTCTATGGGATTTTAACTTATAATGATGATGACGTTTTGGATGCACACCATTGTGCCATTCACAAATGCATCTGAATTCAGATTTTAAACTAACAAACACTCACACAAAGACATGTGAGGCACAGACTCACAGATGCTCCTTCCTTTTATAGACGTCTAGAGATGTTTCGATCAAGTTTCGTAATAATCCACACAAATTCTCCCCACAAATAGCTCCTCCTCGTTCATCTCTTGTGAATGTCTGCACAGGATGAAGGTTGTCAACAGGAAACAACAAAACAACCCATCCTCATAGACAGAATATCTGCTCACGACGGCAGTTTTTTGTCTTTAATATTTAGACTGACCTTTGGTAACCTTGATACAAAGTACAAGCTCGTTCATTTGTTTTCCACCGACCTTTACAGCGAACCCTCTCCTTGCAGTTGAACCTCTGTAGTTTCTTTTATGGTTAGTTGAACAGATTAAAGAGAGTCTCACTGGTTGCAACAGGTGTTTCCACAAATCACACAGATCCATGCTTGAATGAAAGCAAAAAAAGACAAACAAATTAGTTCTATCTGGTATTCATGGTGTGCGTGGCCTCAGAGGCACTTCATTAAAACCTGTAATAAATATAGGAAGAGCCAGAACATCCTGTCCTCATTATAACTGGACACTATGTGTCTGTCTGTGTGTATCAGAGAAACAACAAGCAGTGAAATAAACAGCGTCTGTTCCATCCCGTAACGTGTGATGAACGGCAAACAAAGAGCTGACGTGATGGATGAACACCGGCAGGCTCGGCTGACTAAATGTTGGAACATTAGTGTTTGCCTGCTGTATAAACAGCGAATGTAACTGCACTCTAGATAATAGATATTGTATGGAGCTTACATTATTAAAGGCTCTCTGTCTTTAATCACACGTAGCACTGTTTGTTCAACCTGCTCCGGTTGAGATACGCCAACGAGGAATAATTCATTAAATGGTTCCAGCAGCTGGACGGCTCGGTGCAAACACACACACACACACACACACACACAAACTTACAGATACATACACACGCAGACAGGCGGCCTCAGCATTAAACATACTAAGTACATGAGTGAATAGGTCACATGGAGTCATGGGAATTTTTCCCGCATGAACAAAACGGATCTGAGAAGTGTCGGAGCCTGATCTCCTCCTCCAGATACATGTCTGTGAAATGTGTGTGACGATGTCACAGCTCCCTCTCTTTTTCCCCCGCCAGCTTTTGCCGCTTTTCTCTCGTTCACACACTGAGCTGACGATGTCCAGTTGTGCATACCTGATGAATTAAGCTGCCTTCAAGTGCCCGTTGGAAATAGGAGTATTTTTTGAGCATGCATGAAAAGAAAAACTTGAGTCTTTACTCTTCATCCTTTACATTGGGCTGTAGTGCCAAGAGGGTATCTGTGGATCAGCTTTTACTGTTTTATTTGTTTCATCTGTCTTATGTTAGTCTCCTGCTGAATAATGTACAGCGTGCACGCATGGTACTGTGCAACCAGGCCCTCTCCCGGCAGAGTTCACCTGCATAACAGCATGTGGTTCCTTTTTATCGTGAGAAAGCGATGACTGAGTGTGAGAGGAGGACATGAATTACCGAAGAGAGGGAAAGAGAACGAGAGCGGAACAGCAACGTCACATAATGGAAGTCCTGTTCTGATTTTTCATCCATTATGGAGCCCGACTATGGCGACAAATGTGCGTCAGTCCTGTAGTCGAGCCCTCGATACACTCTGTCCCCATCAGTGTGTGTGCGTCCGCCCGTTATGTGTTTGCATAACCCACTCAGCCACGATTTCATAACCATGTTCACCACGGACACTGCTGCCAACTTCTGAGTTTGGACTGAGCTACAGGCCTGAATTACATTTATGTTGATACTTTCTAAAAAAAAATGTAATAAGTGGGGTAGAACAGAATAACTGGCATCAAGTAAAAGTATAGATTCTGTGTCAAAATAAGAGATTCAAGTGGAATCATTCTGGTTGATAATTCTGGAAACTATCCCTGGAGCTATAGTGTGTGTGTGTGAGGTCGTCACAGGCTTCTAAAACGTCTCCACTTTTATAGAGATTTACATACAGTGTTGTACTAGTTGTAATATGGATTTGATGTTTCGCAATTTGTATCTATACACGGACTTTGGTGCAAAATCAGCAGCTCGTCCAGAGTGCCGTTGTATTTCTTTTCACTTTTTTATGACTGGAATATTTTTGCAAGCTCTTTTATTTTATGAGCATCTGACTGTTTTACTATATTCTATTCACTTTTATGTAGTATTTTAAAATTGTATTTTTATTGTTATTTTTTATTGCCTGTGTGTTCTTTCATTATCTTTATTACCCAGCTTTTATTGTTGTCCTATTCATATTTCTTGGAAAGGAACTATATGGATACATTTTGATTAATTAATTGATTTTTTTCCTTAGAGGATCATTTTGAAAATCCCTGTGATTGGTGACTTGCTGCAGGAGATGTAGAATCCATTCATTTCCAATCATATATTTTGGAAATGCATTTTTTTTGTATTATTTCCCCTAAATATTTATGAATGGCCGAACTTTTTCAGTTGATCTGATGAACTCCTTCTGACATACTCTACATATCGCACACGCCCGCAGGCATAAATACGCTCACTGTCCTCCTGAGAGAATAACGGATTACACAACAAGCCCTGCAGTAGGTTACCATGTTCCACAGGCACACTTCTACCACCAGCTGGCTGTGTGTGTGCATGTGTGTGTGTGTACGCTAATTCAAACAGCTCCAAAACCGCATTGCATTCAGGCAATGTTGTTACATGTTGACGAGTGACATTTGATTTTCAAATTGTTGACCTTTTGAATCGCGGGTTTATCGACGTGTGACCGTGAACGTGATCGTCCACGGGGATCCCGCGCCCCCCCCCCCCCCTGTGAATTCATCCAGAGACGTTGTCTCCAAGGCGGGGAGCTACGCTTGAGGACACCTCGCAAATCTCCCCAGCTGTCTGTCTTATCTGTCCGCCTGAGCCCCAGGCTTCAATGGGAAATTGTTTCCACTGCAGCAGATTCATTAAAAGGAGAAAAAAGGGAGTACCACAAATCAAATATACACGTCATATTTAAGTGTTTTTTAAAAATTGTGGGTACATTTTGTGGTCAGCGAGCACTTTGGGTCAGCGGGGGGAAAAAAAAGAGCTTCAAAATGATTGATGTTGTTTCACAAGTGTGAGGGTTTAACATTTAAGGCTAAATAATGCATGGGTGAATCCGGGAGGCTTTTATGTCGCCCCTTTCCTCTCTATTTCTGTCTCCGCTCTCTGTCTCTCTCTCTCTCTGGGCACAGGTGTCGTCTGCCTCAGGTTGCACATCTGCACAGGCTCATGCCTGAGGGGGAAAAAAAGAGGGACAGAATGGAGCTTTTTGCTCCATTTCCTGTCACTACTTTGTCTCCACTTGAGACAAAATCAGACAGCACAACCTTTTGTAAGCAACTGCATGTCAATAACTTACAATTACACACTGTTCTGCAGGAAAGTAGTGGAATCAACTAATATTTTGACATTATTTTGGCAAATATAATAGTCATTTCAACTGCAGATGTTGTTTTTGAACATGTATGTATTGACTTAACATACAATTTGCTTTTTCACTCATATTTCCAAAATCCACAAATTCTGACTATGCCCTACCTATGTTGTAAGTAAGCAGCAGCATTCATCTTTTTGGAAGCAGTGAGCTCTAATTATGAATTACATCAGTTCCTGTTGTCTCCTTTGCTGGTTGGAGACACGTAACCATGGTAACCTAGAGAAAGCTATTATGCCAAAGTCCAACCAAATACGGTTGAAGTATCATTGACATTATTCCGAAGCTGCCTTGGTTGCTGTTGTCACTACAGGGTTGTGTTGTGGATATGTATTGCATAGTGTCCTGTCCTGTATCCTGTAATATTTCAGCCCAGATTCAAATAAAATCCTCACATTAGATTGGACCACAAGAAAGTGGGTGGAGCTTAGCATTTATAATACACATATACAGATTTTTTTTTTCCAGATTTTTGTCCCTGAAAGCAAAGTGACTCATCAAACATTTGAACTGTTTCAAGGAAGAGACAAAAAAAGCATGAGCATACTTGCATTTACATATATTTTGCACAAACCAAGAAATGCATGACATTTAAAAAAAAAAAAAAGCAACTAGTAAAAAGTGCTTCCAAAGTAAGGTTTTGCAGCTTCATTGTGTTAAAGACAGCGTGATGCGTGCTGACTGGCAGTACAGCATATTTACCTCATCACTGACGATTGCTGCGTGGGTTCAGGCTACTTGTCATGCTGTTGCCATGACATCTGGAATCCACAAAAAGATCCCGGTGTGTGCGCTGTGAAAAGGCGGGCGGGGGTAGTGGGGGTGGTGGTCGGGGGGGGGGGCTGTTGACGACGACACACATACACCCGCTTCAGAGTCAGGAAGCCGCACACACACAAGCGCATGCACACATTTTATCTGCTTAGATAGAGGGAGCGTAATAATCCTGATGGCTGCTGAGATGATCTCATGAAGCTTTATTGAGCAATTAGATGATGTTCCAACTCAGGTAGCCAAAATGATCACATCCCTGCGAAATCTGACAGATTGAATTACTCATTCGGTCCAACTTTGTGTCGAAACACATTCCAGGTATTTTCGCCGCTCGGGCCCTGACAAATCTCTTGGATTCTGCGGGTAAATATTTTATTCCGGGGGAGTATGGAAATTTCATGATGAGTTGCATAAACACGTTTATTCCAAGCCCTGAAAGAAACTCTAAAAACTGAAGAACTCAGATTTAGCTTAAAGGGTCGTCTCGGTGGAGGAAGAAAGGGAGAAGTGGAAAAATGGAGCACGCTGACACAAGGAAAAAGACTGATGTAATACTAAATGTAGGATTTTTATTAAAAAAAAATTGCAAATGCAAGACAATTAAAAATGCAGACTCCAAACTTTAGTGGCTTTATATAGCTGGGATAACACACAACACTGTGTGTCACGTTTCCATACTCTCAAAACATTCTAACGCACTAAGTGTGTATGTGTGTTGTATGTTTTATGAAGTTGGCAGGCACGCAGACATGTCATGGTACAGAATGTGTAATGAATGTAGATGCAGCTTCATGGAATTTTAAGCATGCACCGTCCCACAGGAGGCATATGAAGGAAGATTACAGTATGGTATTCTTTAGTAACCTATTACATGTTGGGTCTATTATGTAGTAAAAAAAAAAACAGTGCGGTGCCCCTTTTTGGACAAAATTGTTGAAGCCCTCAGCGGGACAGAATGGGTTTTGATCCGCTGTTATGTAACCGCTGTCAGACAGTTGCCATGGTAACCTGCGCGGGGGCCGCCACCTTGTTTTAGAGGATCTGACCCTCCCCGGTTTGAGCGGCCGTGTGAGTCTGCTCTGCATGCTGAGAGGTTTACTGGACCCCCCCCGCCGCCGTTGGTTTCACGTCTTAGTCAGGATTTGGACATGTGCTGTGGTAGCGATTGTTCATGAAAAAGAGTAGCTGGAGTGAATCCAACTGTATCGAATAAATGTTTTTATATAATAAGAAACAATAATTTAGCAGATTTCTGTCTTATTGGAAGCCGCATGCAGTGTGGAGTTTTCCTACGAAGAAACATTACGTGATTTACTGTATCTGTGAAACAGATTCCCTTACTCATAAAACATTGGCAGAATTTTTGAGTTTGGTAAATTCTGCTTTTTCAAAAAAAAGGATGACTTGATACTTAAACTTTTTGTACTAAAATATGCATAGGACCCTTAGGAGAAGCAGCCGAAGGTTTAAAAAAAAGTAATTAGAATAGATTACCATAGTTTTCCAGTTTAGCCAAGCAAGATTTTTGTCCCAAAATGCTGCCTGATGTCAAATAAACCCCTGATCTGTCAAGCGATTGAAACAAATAAACGCCTGGGCTTTTATTTGGTTATTTACGGTATGCTACGTTGAGTGAAATACTCAAAAACAACGCTCCATGTCTTTAATGCTGCGCCATTCTGTTGAGTGTAAACATTTTGACTGACTTCCGGCTGAATCAGCTCGACATATGTGATATCATTGTCATTTTCCGGTCATACCTGGCATCCACCTACGTGCCCCTTTGGCGGGAGAAGATATCGTTGATCCTTGCTTCCTGCTCCTCAGAGTTTTTCATTTCCTTGTGGGCAGTCACGGTGACGTGGTCCATTCCATGACTGACATCAAATTCCTTGCGTTAGTACGAACAGTATTCGGCTGCACGGCATATGTTTGCAATAACTGGTGAGATTAATTGAAAAGTCATATTGTATAAAAGGATTTGCAGTAAAATGTCACACGTCTAAGAAGTCTAGAAAGCTTTATACATTTCCAATAGACACCAAAGGGTCATTTACCACTTATTTTGCAGGGACATGAGAGCTGGGTTTTAGCTTCTCCTTGTCCTTATTCCTTCTTTTTCAGAGGAAGATATGACATGTTTATTTTAGCAGGACTTCTCATTGAGGCGTTCCTGGGAATAACAGTGAGTGTTTAGCTGTGGTAATAACAAGTGCCAGCCATATTTTGCCCCCCCCCCTCCACGAAGTCAACATTGTGTCCACCTTCAAGTCCTGACGGGAAATGAATAGTTTGCTGGTGTGGTATCGGGGCCCATTGTTCCACAAACATGAACGCGATCCGCCGCCGTCATGCTCTGACTTGGCACGAAGGCGACGTGTTGAGGTTTTTGCACCAGAAAGATTCAGACAGGGGGATTAGACGCGAAAACCTTGAAAATGAATTAAGCCAGGGTCGGCTCCGGGTTGCCAAATGTATTATGTCAAGCATGTGACAACGGAGGCTTGGATTTTTTTTAAATAAATCATTTTGAAGAAATAAAATAAAATGGACAAGGAAAATATATCTTTTATAAGAAAGGGGAAAGTGTTTTTGACAATTGAGTAGCTCCCTTTGCAAAGTAGAGACTATGTAATGTTTAGCTGTGTTTTTTCCCCTAAAGCTTTCAGTTCAAACTGGATTTAGCAAAAGTTGCATTTGTACAGTAGAAAGCAGAACATTTTAAACATTTGCATCAGTAAAGACATGAACTAGAGCTCAAGGACTCATTGTTGAAGCCATGACGCTGAAAGGAAAACTAATAGAATACATTTTTTCAACTTTATTTTTTTACTAGAATGTTGAAACGCTGTGTGCACATATAGGACAGGTACTTCTCAAGTAACTTATTTATATCAGATGTCTGGCGTCTCGCGCGACTCATTCTGTCACAAAAGTAGTTTCTCACAGGCCTTTGTGGGCTAACCCCCCTCCCTCCCCCCATCTCTCCACCTCAAGACACCAACACTTTACATCAGGGAGCGAGACGAGGAAAGGAGGGCACGCATGGAGTGCAAAAAGAAAAAAAAAAAAGCGAACAGACCCGAGACGTTCTGGAGCACGGCGGCAGGAATCAGGCCTAATCAGCGAATGCAAATGCCGTCCCCGCAGCAGCCTCGGGTGCTGCCGTGACTATGGATGCCAAGAATGTGTGTAACTAATCCTCAGGATTTGGTATGCTCACCCCCCCCCCTCACCTTCCCTATGATCCTTTTTCCCCCCATCTCTCTTGTCTGTCTCGCTGTACCAGTTTTTCTTCTGTTATTTATATGTATATATATATATATATATATATATATATATCCTGTTCACTTTGACCAATTTCCCATCTGCTTATAATTCCAACCGTTGGATTGCTCGCTCCCTCTGCTTGTCCACGTTGTCCTCGTCAACTCGCTGGCTCCGCTACGTTTTCCTACCTCTACTTATTATCTCTCTTACTCTATCTCTATCTACCTGTGAAAATTCAATGTAGGATCCACTTCTCTTGCCCCTGTTTTTCTGATTATTTGTTTTAGTGTTCACTGTTAATAATCAGATAGAAAACTGCAAAAACTTAAAACATAGCAGGTGTCTTGTTTCTGGTATATTTAGTCCAATATTTAGTAGAATTACCATATTCCACTACTGGATGATTTATTTTTTTCAGGTTTTTTCTTTTGTTTTAGTCAATATTATTTTTTAAAGATTTCAGCTCTTTTACATCTATCCAAATCATTCTCATCCTCCATTTTTCCCCCTCTCCTTCATTCTTTCATTTACTTTACAAACATATATACACACACACACACGCACAGGTAGGGTCCTGAAGTTAATTTGCACCTCCGCTGCGGACTCCGCTGAAGCATTTCAAAGGTCACGGCTTCAGCCTGGGAGGAACAGCAGCGGCCATGTCGGGTTACCACCTGCACATTAGTTCACCCAGCCAGGCTGAGGAGAGAGGAGCAGGGAAGCGTGCGTGTGAGCTTTTATACCACATTCGCTCTGTAAACAATGTTGCATCAGTGGTTAGAAACATCAGGGGAAAAAAAAAAGGAAAAAAAGTTAAATCAGGTTAGTGATTGGATTGGTGGAAATAAAAATTGTGAAAGTAGTTTGTGCATTTCTATTTTCCATCTTGCATCCAGGAGGACACTGCGTATTCACCACTGTCTGTATGTGAAACAGCTGCTAATACAGTAGGTTTTGTGGCTCCTGGCTTTATTTTTAGCCTCATGAGTTTGTTAGCTTGCTAACCCTGTGAGCCCTTTGTGACGTCATAGCCTCCCGTTGGGGAGTAAGAGCAGAGCGACAGAAGTCTCTAACTTGTCTCGAAACAACGCAGTGAAACTTGAGGAATCGCCCAATCATTATGCAGAAGATCAGCGCCCAGGCTTCCTGAGGCCACGCCCACTTCCCATAGACCCAACCCAGCATTTATCCAATATGAGTCTAGTGTTAAAGTCTATTGACAATGAGCTTCAAAGCTGTTTAATGCACTGATGCTGAATGAATTAATAAATGATAGAATGAAAAAGAAGAAAGTAACATCAGTGACCCCAAAAAAGTAGCAGACTCTGAATCAATTATTTAGATAATAAAATGTAAACACATACTGCATTTGAACTCTTTATTTCTTTACATTTTAGTGAAAGCTAAGCTTGCTCCGCAGTCTTAGAGCGATCACCACTGCTGTGGTCGTGCTTTATGACAACTCACTTCTTCATATGCTGGATCAGCTTCTAGAACAGCTGCACCGTCTGTGGGGAAAAAAAAAAGAACAAAAACCTGTAGTCAGTCAAATTTCCGTCTCTTCGCCTGTGGTTCCAGGAAAGTAGCTGAATTAATTTGACACTGAACAGTTGCCAGACTGGCAAACCTGATCAACAGGGTTTAGCGATTGGACCAGTATGGCTGTTATATCACATTTTAGATTAGGGAACATTGCCTCAAGGTGAGGGTCGCCATAGAAACGCTAAAACGTCTGGACCGAGTGGCCCTCCTACGTCAACGTCTGACTCAGCTATCAAATAAGTGTATCCTGTTAGAAATGGAAAACAATCTGTTGTGCCCGATGGACTACGAAGCCTAATAGTTCAACAGCTCAGTTCAATACGTTTGTGCTTTCCCGTGTACACATTTGAGCGAGTGCGTCACCGTCCAAACAGGCAGAATGCGGTAATAGCGGGACCTGTCACTCAAAATACTCTCAATACTGGCAGCGGAAATGCTGAATCTGTAGATTCCCAGTGCTCAAAGCACTTTATAGCTGTTCGCCTCAGTAGCTGTAACTCACCGTAACCTTGAACATGGAGTCAAGCAAATGCACAAAAACTTTCTGTCATGTTTCATGAGTGGACTGTGATCTCCTGCGTCACGCCGGGGCCAAATCCAGGTAGCAACGGCACGGTTTAAAGTGGCGTTACCACGGAGACCGCTCTCCCAACTCTCCAGAGGGGAGGACGGAAGATTCCAAGCGCCTGTGTTGATATTAAGAGGAGATCAATTGAGATAACGTGAGCTTCTTTATAGACACAAATGCTGTGGAATATCTGTAGACATGTGCAGTCAAACTACACACACACACACACACACACACACACACACACACACACACACACACACACACAGACAGGTCTGTATATACAGAAAAGGCATCAGCATGGTGTTTAGTCGATGTTATGGCTTCCTTAAACGTCTCCTAGAGAAAGCAGGGGCAGTGTGCCAATTATTTTTTTTTTTTCCTCAGCCCCTCCTGATCCGGATGTTGCTGCCGTCGAAGGCGTGACGTAGATACGAAGGTGAGAGGAAACGGGAGGCACGAACGGATGACCCGGTCCACATTCATGGAATGTCCGCATGTACATTCCAGCTTGTGCAAATTGAAAAAAAAAATATATATCAGTCCTGCTTTGCAGAGGAATGACTGAAGTAGGTCTTATTTGCATTTTTACACAGGCTCCCCCTTTTTTTTTCATAAGCGTTGTAATAGCCTGCATGAAAATGGTGGCGAAAATGGAAGCTTCATTGAATAATTTAAAGTCGGCAAATTAGATTTTTCACTTAAGACCTTGACCCTTTGCGTGCAGATGTGTGCCATCAGTCCAACTCATGTTATATTTACATAAAATATACTTTTCCCTGATACGCCAGCCGTGGGTCTCCCTATTGTCGGTGCATTTACCCAATTAACAGATCCACCGGCGCGCCATTAAACAATTAAGAGGGTAAAGTCTTGCACGCCTTTTACAAATCATGCGCAAAAGCAGCCGTTATCCCGACATCCCGGCGACAAAGTGGCGAGGCGATACTTAACCTCAGACGCGACACGGGCAGACATGCACATGCCTTTCCGAAAAGGAAAATCCGCATCATTACCACATGCTAAGAACACGCGGCGGCTCCGCGGCCACCGTGCACAGGAAACATATGTTGCCCACGCCTGACGAAGCAATCCGCTCCACGGTCTGCTCACGCATGCCAAGCGGGCCTCCTCCTATACACTAACAGGCCGTCTTACTCTTCTCTTTTGCATGCACGGGTTCAAGAGCAAAGACGTGGATGCACACTGCGCCCCACTGTTCTCACAGAACACGCACACACACACACACACACACACACACTTTTCTGCTCAGACGCTGTATAATGATGATGCTACTGGTCTGCAGACTAGATTATTCACGCATTCTTTCTCTTTTTTTCTGCTGCCCTTCTGTGTTTCTGTAGATGGATAAAGAGTGTTCTGATTCTCTAGTTTGCCCACTGTTATGTTATTTACTTCTACTCACGCTGTTAGTAAGGTCCAGATTATTCCTGTATTGAAATTTCAAATGGACATAGGGGTCATTTTATATCGAAAAATGTTCAACATGGCATATCAAAAGTACGCTGTAACACTTTGCTGTGAAATCTGCAGTTTTTTTAACTGTGGTGAAAACTGTAAATGTACAGTAAATGTTACTGTAGAGAATCACAGAGTTCTATTGTCTGTTTTAGATTGTGAGGGGACAGCTACATGATGATGATAGTATCTGTTCAGTAGGCTCATAACAGTACAATTGTGTGGAACAATACAGTACCGCTTTCTTTACAAATGTTTACTCTGTAACAATAGGCAAACTGCTCCATGATCCCTTGTCATGATGTTGAAAGAACATAATTGACCAAATAATACATTGACTGCCCTAAAGAGAAATGGAGAAACATTTTGTGGCCTGATGAAAGTAAAATTCTTCTTTTTAGGTCCAGGGGCCACAGACAGTTTTGTCAGATGACACCAAACACTGAATTGAAGCCACAGTTCACTCTACAGACAGTGAAGCATTATGATATGGGGGTGTTTCTCCTACTATGATGTTGGGTGTATTTATCACACACAAGGCCTCATGGATCAGTTTGTCTATTTTAAAATATTTGAAGAGGTTCAATGTTTTAAGTGCTTGAAATGTACGTTTCAACAAACACACAGGTAAACCAGCAGCATCTTGGTTCCAGGACAACAACATGAAAGTTGTGGAGTGGCCAAGCCAATCCCTGGACCTTAATCCAATTAACAATCTGTGGGGCTACATCAAAAATACTGTTTCTGAGTTTCTAAAGCAAAGCCAAGTAAAGAGGAGGAATTATCAGGCTGAAATACCAGTGAAACACAGATATGAAGCAGTTCCTAGAAACCGCAGTTATACAACTAAATATTAGTTTAGTGATAGGCACTAACGCTAAATCCTAAAGATTTATTATAAAGTAAATATTTGAGTTTGTAAGTGAAAACTTAGACACTGCCATTTCTTTGAATGGCCTTGTAATCATTTTTCTTCATTTTCTGTTTTTCTCCACGTTTTGATTCAGGATATAAAACACAGTGCAGGATTTTGGCCTCGCTCACATTTTCGAACACACGGCTCTTATCTCGAACACTACTGTACTTGTGCTTGTTTGGTCAGTGGCGCTGCCGTGGCCTACATCTGTCAACTTGTTAAGAACGCCGTACTTTTGTCCGGGGAAGTGGGCCCGCCGGAACGGGAGAGCCTTGTGTCTGCATAGTAACAAGGGCCTGCCAGAGCAGGGGGAATGAAGGGTGTGTGTGTGTGTGTGTGTGGGTGTGAGTGTGACGACTGTCTGGGCTGGAGGCTGCAGTCTGCAGGGGGTCTGTTCCTCTTCACTGGGCACAGCGATGCAACATAAACAACGCCCCCCCCCGATCGACCAATCACACGACCACCCAAGCCCCGACAATAACCCTGGCAACACACGTAAACACCGACGCTTGTAACTGAACTCGAAGTGGATGTGAGCAGCACACACACACACACACACACACACGCACATGTTGTGAAGTGCTAGAGGACACACAGCAGAGACGTCCATGACACTATCTGACCTCATTTCAGTGTGAGTGCGGGTGTCTGGAGCGGGGGCGGCTGCAGACAGACATACATTAGTGATAGAAATGGGTCTGGGGGTCCCACGCAACAAATGTATAGGCATGCACACACACTCTACAAGGGGAAAAAATAATCCTACTGTGCCCCCCTCCCCCTCCCCCCTCCCGTATATTCTTCACGGTCCCGTGCAGAAACCGTGGCGTGAGCAACACCTGCGCCTCCTGTCCTTGCTCGAGTCCTTGCTTTTTTCCTGCTGCTGGCCCGGTCCTCTGGAAGGAAGCCATAATGAAAAAATCCCAGCGCGGACCACAGGATCCCGTCGCCCTCGCCCGTCCTTGTCTGCAGGAGCGGAGTCGGGAGGATGAGAGGTGTCCCGGGACAGCGAGCCAGACAGGACAGACGGGCAGGAAGACAGGCAGAGAGACGCATTAATTAGTAATTAAAGGCAGCGGCAGAAACAAATGGCGATGAGAGAATACGCAGACAGGGCAAGCTGCCTCTGTCTATTTGTCATTATCTGAGTACTGATGTGACAGTGATGTCTTAAAAAAATCTTCAAATATAAGAAATACAGTATTTCACACACTGTTGGGAACTTGTCATGACAATGATTTAACGTAGCGAGATATGTGTGCACAAGTAGGAGAGTAGTGTATCTGCAGTGTGTTTTATTTCTTTTTTTTTTGTAGTGTGGAAAATGCTAGACCTTATTGTCTCTGTGTTTCTAACCCTTTATTGCATGATGTATTACATGTACCCAAAACCGTATTTAAACTGTGTTCTCCTCCTCCTCCCTAAATAATTGCACACACCAAACAGTCGGTTTCAGTGCAGCGTTTTAGTCAAGGACGCGTGCAGGCAGCGCCGGGACGGCAGACCCCGGGGTCAGATCCATTTTCATTTTTACATCACATTTCTACATGACACGGTGCAGAGGCTATAGATTGTTTCGGTGCTTTGATACATGCATAAATAACAGCAAAAGACCAGCAGCTCGTAACGGCATACACACACTTACACACAAGTGCAGACACAGACCAATACATCTTCATAAAGTGCACGTGCCACTGTAAATTTCTGGAGTGTATTGAATGGGCAGAGTGCTTCTCTCTTCCTTTAATATTCATGGTGATGGAGATAGAAAGGGGCCAAAGAGCTAGAGTTAAGCGGCAGACACACACACACACAGGTTATATTAAGTGTGTTGTACATTTCAGTTGGGAATCAGAGTCAAGACGTTATTTCCTGACTGTAATTCCCAACTGGAATGTTTCCTTCAATACTGCTGTACCTGCATGTTAAGTTTAAAAAGGACCACCATTTTTTTTTTTTTTATATGTTCTCTGGAGAAAGATTGCATCTCCCGTCCTCCTCTTGGCTCAATTTGCCATTTCACTGTGGTCCACAGGGCTGATCCGGGCTCCCCTCCGCTCCTCCGCCACGGGTACGGGGGTGATTGGGGGGGGGGATTAAGGAAACAAAATCCTAGCGTGCTGAGTTGAGAATATTCAAATCACCCCGCACTCCAGACAGAGGATGAGCAGAGGTGTGGGCGCAGTCGGGCTAAAGATGGGATTGTCTTTGAGGACACGCTTCCCCGGATCCACGATAATACAGTCTGGGAGGCTGTGAGCCTTTTGGGGATAATGTGCGAGTGAGCGCGCCGCATCCATCTGCCCCATTATTCATTCGCTACCTCCACCCCCTCGTTCGCCCGCTTTCATCTCCAGGTGGGCCTTCCCCAGCCCGTCGCATGCATGCATTAGCGCCTTCTTGAAGCAGCCGCGACCTTCGGACGCCCTCTGGGTTCCATGGCAACGTTATTCGCGTGACATTAACATTCGCCGTGCGGGGAGGAGCAGAGCTCGATCAAAGCTCCGTTGATTTATCGTGCCCCTTATTTATTTAACACTTTTAATTCGCGGAAGCCGCGGTCACGATAATGTTTCCTAATGCCGTTATCGGGAGATCACGAGTTAATTATTTTTTTATCTAGAGGAAAACAAGCCGTGGCATCTTGAGATCGTGAGATAATCAACTCGTTAAAACAAAGGTTGTGTGTCCTGATGTTAGTTCAGGCCCCGTGTGTGGAGAACTGGTCGGAAGCTGAAAATCAGTCAGATCAAGGAGGGCAGGTTAATGCTCCACACATCAGGCCTGGGTGATTTAAGGCAATGCGATCTTCGTGAATCACATCGAAACGCAATATTCGCCAGAAAATCACAATTCAGTGTTTTCTTAAAATCGTCCTACATTGTACTTGAATGTCTTGACGGCATTATGTCTTTCTCGTACAGATATTATTCAGATCATTGCTCATCAGTGTTTCTCAAACAAAATAAGTTGTTTTTTCATGATAAACTTTATTACCTCAAGAAAACTGACCTCAACTGGTGTGTAAATTACTGCAAGCAAAGCAAAGCTGAGCTTGTAAAGGAAGATGAAGGAGGAGTCCTTAGAGGTTTTACATTAACAATTATGCATCTGTCCGATTTAAGGGGTTGTATAACATAAAATAAGGGAAATGTGTCTTTTCTCTAAACAAGAGCTTTAGCTTGATTAATTTTATCGACTTTTCTCAGTTCAATACAAAAGCACAAAGCACAAAACTAGGTCTTCTTCTGAAGACGTAGATTAAATATCTCTTCACTTTCCAAGGTCGCAACCTCTTTTAGAAAAGCAAGAGTTCAAGGATGTCCCCGGAGTCGAGGCAGCATTAGATCATGTCCTTCATCGCGACTTAGAACAAAGTGAAGACTAATTTTCCAGCACGAGAGAGGTTGCTGGTGATGGTCAAGGAATAGTAATGGAGCTGCTCAGAGGCACAGCCGTGCATTGATTTGTGTTTCACGAGGATCATAGATGAACCCTTTTAGTGTGTGTGTGTGTGTGTGTGTGTGTGTGAGGGGCGGGGGTAGATTATCAGAAACGGTGGCTGGCTGAAATAAAGTCGTTTAGCGCGCGAGGCCGATTGCCCTGAACAATATTTCGAGATGTATAATCCAAAAACACACCCAAACACGCTGGGTGTGTGTGGTGGGCAGAAGGATGGCGGGATTATGTGTGTGGGGAGTCAGGGATCAGACAGACAGCAGAGGCAGATAAGTACTGTAGATACAGATATAGGATTAACACACACACACACACACACACACAGCAACAGCAGACTTCAGAGGTGGCGGCTCTGACCTTTGCCCTTTGCATTGAGATACAATTGCATGTGAAGCACAAGAAAGAATTGCTAACGTTAATTCCTGCAAGATAAAGATCAGCTTTTAAATTGTTTTTTTGTGTGTGTGTGCGTGTGTTTAGAAAAAAAAAACTTTTTTCAAGGACAAATAAAGATTCAGCAAAACACTTCACAGGGGTTTCTGTCCCCCCCCCCGCTTATCCACTGTCTCGCCTGTCGTTTAGCTCCTGGGTTGGGATTTAGTTTAATCAATTACAAAAAAAACAAAAAACAGACCCCCCCCCCTGTCCCTCCTCCCCTTTTGGTGCGCCTCCTCTTCGGCTGACTCAATCCGTCCCCTACTGTATTCGCAGCTTTTCAGCAAGGATGATTGAATGTCAGCCTCTTTTCATGCCCACATGAGGAATACTGGGGGACACCGTGGCATTTCAGCCCACCCACCCCCCCCCCCCCCCCCCCCCCCCCCCCCCCCCCCCTTTTTGTCCCCAGGCCACTGCGAGGCGGCGATAAAAGACGCAACAAGCTCGGTCCCAGATCAACCTTTTGGGGTCGGGGGAGGCGATTGAGAGAAGAAAAAAAAGAGGGGAAGTGCTTCAAAAGGAGTAGGGGAGGGAGACAGGGACATGAGTGGGATGTGGTGATGTAAGAAAAGCAGGGGTTATTTCCAGAAAAGAAAAAGAGTGCGTGTGAGATTTTGTTCAGGCAAAGACAGGTGTGTGTGTGTCAACATGGGGCCGAGTGAGTGGAACAGACAGGTGGAGGCCGCCTTATGAGATGAGTGCTTGTTGTTTCCCCGTCTTGATCAGAGCTCCCTCAACCCACGGCGACGCGGCGGAGCCCAGCTCCCGCCATACGGACGGAGCTCAGGGGCCATCGTGCCAGCATGAATAATGCAATGATCAGCCACTTCCACTCCGTTTTCCCCCTGTCTGTCCGTCTGTCCGCCTCCTCCTCACCACTTTGGGGTAGAGGACAAAGCGCAGGAGCGTAATTGTTTTTCATAAACTGTGATTTTTCCAGATGCCGCGCTCGTAGCCAAGTTTTCATTTTTCTTAACAATCTGTCAGTATTGAGTTACGTAACCCTTCAGAACATTTTTTCACATCTGTGACTGGGGTTGCGTGTGAACAGGATTGTATGTTAGCTGCTTATCTCCACACCAGACAGCTCTTGAACATGTATATTTGAATATGAAATGTGAAGACACACTGAAAAAAACTTATAAAAATACATAATTTGTATGTGATACAATTGTCATATTCAATTGGTAGATAATTTATTTTTTTTCAATTTTTTTGTTCCTGATTTAGGACATTTGCTTAAACCAAATTGACACACAACAGGGGAAACAATCTTGAAATAAAACAAATGATCTGATGGGAAAAAAAATATGGATTTCCATGCATATATGTGTGGCTGCTGATAATAATAGACATGATGGATGGATGGATGCAATCACTGCGATTAGTATAAGGTATATTTAGGATTAGACTACAAACATCCTTGCATTAGAGAAAGGTCATAGATTGGGTTAATAAAATGTTGAATTTTAATTGCAGGTCTGTGGGAAAACGCATGGTCCAGTTTGCAGGAAAGTCACATCCATTCATCATCCTGGCACAGCCCTGCTTCTTGTAAGTACCTCATGTATTTTACATTTACCCAAATACTTAAAATAAGCTTTAATCTAATACTGGCATTATATTGCCAATCCATTCTGGAAGAGTGTGAAAGAATTAATTATATGTAGTACAAGATCAGTTGCAAATTGTTATAGGCAAAACCTATTAAAAGAAAAAGGTTACTTTAAAGGTACTAATCCACAGCGTCTGTGGTTTCCATCGTTATTCTGGTTTTTGAACTGAACTAGTTGAAGTATTTTCTAAGCATGATCTGAAATCACCAAACACAATGGGTGCCAGGGTTCATTTTGCAAATCTGTGAGCAGGTGCATCAGGTAAGTGCGATTCCCCACTTAAAAATGTGGACCACCACCACACGTCTGAACGACCTTCAAATATATCCATATATATATGTGTGTGTGTGTGTGTGTGTGTGTATATCGCAGTGATTCTCATCAGACTTGTCATTCCGACCAGATGATGGATCGCCGCCATTCTCCTGCCAGGAGTCGTGCCCCAGAGCCACTTTTCACAAAACATACATGATATCCTTAAATTAGACTGAAGGGGGAAGGGGCCCGTTAAATGCTGATGTCATCTGACAGCGCTGAATGGTGAATATGTGGAGTGATTCAATAACAGGGTGTCAGAGAGAAAGAGAAGGAGAGGGAAGAAAAGAGAGAGAGAGATGTCTAGGTATTGTAGTGCATGAAAGCATGAACAGCAGTCTGATGCAATGTGCTGTAATCGCAGGGCTGTCAGATACACACTTTAGGTGATGGTGTGTGTGTTCATGCAGAGAGAGAGAGAGAGGGAGAGGCAAAAAAAATCCATTAGTTGTCAGTAATATGGATGAACCGGAGCTAATCAGAGGCTGTGTGTTTGTGGGTGTATGAGAGCGAGCGCTTGTGTAGCAGACAGTAATTAAAGCAATTAGCACAATTGCACAACAGTGACATCTGTGGCCTGCCCGGGCCCCGCAAACAGCAGCAGCAGCAGCCTCTACAAAATGGCTGCTGATGTGATGAGCAACAGTAAGATGGATGCTTTCACTCCTCAGCTGTGCACAGGTGTGAGTTCCTACAGGTGAAAATGAGGAGCTAATTTCTTATATGGCGCTCAGGGCCAAATGAGCCAAATAATCATTAAATGACGTCCATTGCTCAATACCAGTGGATAATAAAGGGGAACCTGTTTGGAAAAAATATTATCTGTTTTAACCTTAAAATGTTTTTCTATGGAGTTTCATTCTTATGCTTATCTGCAATAATAACCCAATAACCCAACATTTGGTAAATCATCACAATTGATATTATTGATAATTGATATCATCCTGGAAAGCTTTGTGCAAGTCATTTGTGCAGAGATGGTTGAAATATGGCCTTATAAAAATTCTAAATAATTATCAATAGAAACTATAGCACAAACTCTACTTGTATTAGACTGTAACTGAACAGAAAATGGCTGCTAAAAGAACCAGATGTCGCTGAGACTGTAAACGCAGATCACTTAAATGGTATAAAAAATTGGCCAATAATGGTCCTAATTAATGAATCATGAAACGGCTCCCGGCACGGGGGGATTAATCTGTTGGCGGGGCTCCGGGATAAAGAATGAGACGTGCGTAACATTGTCAAATGGAGGTGACCCAGATGCAGAGAGGCAGAATCGTGACACGGCGGACCCCCACTGAGACCACCATTAGCACCGTGGAAACATGTTTACCCCCTTTCAGCAGCTGAAGTGTGGAGCCTCCTGGAACTCACGGAACCAGCGACATAACAGCCGATTTATGGCTTCATTCGAAGACTCATTAAGTGCAACATGAACAACGACATTTATTAGTCTCTATGAAGATACAGGACATTTACTACCTTTTTTTTCTTTAATGAATATTGCACCGACAAATAACAACCAGTTCATTCACGTTTGCCCTGGGGGCTTTTGGGCGCAAACATGGATTCAAAGCAAACAATTTCCTGCAACTATTAAGCCGATTTCTCAAAATGCACGAGAAGGGGGGGGGGAAACTCGTCCAGTCGTCTCCGTTGTTGCGTCTCCGCGGGATGCTTCGCCGTTATTTACGGCGTGAAGCAGCCTCCCGTGTTCCATCATTATATAACGGCGCACCACGGCGGAGGCTACCATTTGATGGACTTATGTAAACCGCTCTCCCGCTGCTCTCTGGGTGACTCATGCCTGCTCAGACCTGCGCTTTGTGGGTGGCTCTGTTTTTTTGTGTTTTTGTTCTTGGTGTGTTCCACACCGCCGTCTGTGCCCGATTGAACCATACCGGTGGTATGAATCCAGCACGGCTCCTTCTAATTGGATTTTATTTTCGGGGAGCAATACCCCTGAAGATAAACTCCAGATCTTAACGTCCCACTCCGGTGCTGCGGCCCCGTCGTCAACACCACAAAAGACAAACCCCCTCTTTGTCTCCGGCGCCACATTTACGTAACTCTGTCCTCGGGCCGAGGTGACCGTATCCCATGTACGAGGAAGAAACATGACTACTAAAGGGAGTAGTGGGCGGAGGGCCTCATGACTCACATTAACAGAAGTGGATAAGTGGATGAGTGCCTCGGGCCAGGAGTTGCCTTTCAAAGTGTAGCGGTTGAGTGAGACAAAGGGGAAGAAGAAAAAAAAAGAAAAGAGAGGAGCCACGCCCTCTCAGGTGGGCCTTTTTTTTCATGTGCTAACATAGCAGCTTTAAAGCCCCCCGGGAGGTTATTCAGGTATCAGATGCAATCGCAGCAGAGAAAACACGACACCCATAAGGGATCGTGTTGTTGTTTCCCCGACCGCATGCTTCCACCCATTTTGGCCATTTTTTTTCTTCGATTCCGCTGCAAGTGCTTTTCTACAGCTCAAACGAGCCAAAAGATTGTCATTTCTCCAGATAACTATATGCCATTTTTATTCCATCTTTGTCAGCAGATGCTTGGTTGCTCTGTTGCCATGAAGCATTATTGTATCTTCGATACATTGTTTGTGATGTGGATTCGATACTGTATGTGTATCAGTAAATTAGTTACTTAACCCCCTTCTCTCTTTTCGTGCTATACACCAACTGGAGTTTATTCCCTCTATTTCACTGCCTCCCCCGCATTAGTGGCAGCCATGCTTAGAGATTTATGAGAGATAACTATAAGCGCTGACATAGAGTAATTATAGGGGGCGCAGAATAATTAAAGGACGCACTCATCGTCAATCACACTTGCCATTAAGATAAAATGTTAGAGTTCATCTGTGATGGCTTGTGGTGGGACGTGCTGTAGGTGCAGAGGCGAAGTGCTTATGAAAGATTTATATCTCTGTAGGTGGTGAAGGCTATATGGCGGGGGGACACGGACAAGGTCAGAAGTGTACACAGCTGCAGAACAACAACATATGACAATACGGTGCGCGGTGCTATTGTCGAAACAGGGAAGAAGCAAGTCAAAAGAAGCCAGCATCCGACACCCGAAGGCAGACACAGGATCACTCTGTATTCATGATACTCTATTATCTACCTTTACAGTCCCTTCCGCCGAATTATTTTTTTTTTGTGCCGGGAGGATTTTTGTTTCGCTCACTTGCCCGGGTATTGTCGCCCCGTGAAAAAAGAACAAACTGGAGCCAACCGGCGCGGAGCACTCGAATCTGCTCAATGATTATGTATAGAGGACATTTAAATTCCCATCTCTTGTTCTGTTTGTGAACCTCAGCACTTTCCAACCGTCTGGAGGGATTCCGGTGCTATGAAAATGGGATGAAAATAGGATTTGAACGTCAAAGTCGAACGCGTCGGCATACAAATAGTGCACAAGCAGCATATCGTGTTTGGAAAACATTACCTATCGTCAAATATCTCCATGCCGTAAGCTTTCGGTCTTGCTGTGTTTGTGCTGGAAAAGTGACCTGCAGTAAAAAAAAAAAAAAGCCAGTATTATTGAAACCTTCCTCAGGCAGAAACACAGAGCTGCTTTGTCTAGAAGATGTGGGGTTGGAAGACAAAGGAAGAAGCAGCTGTCGATAGCATCATCCATTCCAATATATGTTGGTAAACCAATCAGGTTAAAAAGGATTAGGGGATCCCCCTTCCAAAATACAATACAAATCAATCTTAATCATTTAATCTCAATTCACTCTTAAAAGCTTTTCTAAAAGCGAATAAAACATTCATCTGGATTATATGTGGAGTACATGACGTCTTTGCCAACATACACATCATCTCGGCATGCAAACAACAGCTGTAAAACACAGCGTGGCTGTCTTCCTGTCAGAACTGGTGCACCATAGATGCAACAACGGGGTGTCAAACAATCTGTAGCATGAAACGAGCTGACTGTTTTTGTCTTTTTTTTTTTCACACCTTCCTATTATGTCCCATTGTTTTTAATTTGCAGTCAGACCTTGTTCAATATAAACCAAGTGCTTCTGTGTGGTTGTTTTAAGCTAAATGCTAATGAGAGCATTCTAACATAGACACAAAGGCAGTGCTAACAGGGTTAGGTTAGCAGCAAACACATTATTCACCATTTTCTGTCTGTTGTTAGCATGCTAACATTCGCTGAGGGCTTAACGACTCATTGGAACCAAATGTGCTTATTTCATTTCATTTTCGTTGGTGTGAAAGACATTTGTGTTGTCACTCTGACGAGAACACAAACATCATAAACATCCATTTGACTTTTTTTAGTTTGTGAGTGAGCGTGAAAGTGGACTACGCTGAAGTCTTTAATGCTCCATAGTGATAAATGTGCTGCCTGGTGTGGACCAAATAGTCAAATAGTGTTACATAACTTGTTTATTGGAATAAGAGTGCGAGTCTGGATCAAACCTGTGGACCGATCGTGGCTAAAATGAAATTTTTAATTTTGATTTACTATTATTGTAGAAGCTTCCGTTAAAGATATGTTCCAGTTGCGCCGCCGCCATCATTTCTTCCGCAATGAGTTAGTATTTTCTTCGCCAGTGTCTCATTTTTGCAATGTGATGGTTCAATCTCTCAGTTAGGGGTTAAACCTTCCATAATGGGGCCATCCATCCTCATAGTGGAACCTGGGAGCTTCATGCTCCGTGCTCTGTCACACACACACACACACACACACACAACTGGCACGACTTCACACCTGAGCCAGAATAAATGACGCTTCCCCCCCCCCCCTCCTCCCCGCCTCTCTAATATGGATGAAGGAGCTATTTGGCGTCTTGACGACCCTCATTTCCACACCAATGGAGAGCGTCCGATACAGCTGTAGCTGATGAAACACATCGGCGGAAGATGCAACTCTTCCTCCACAGATGACAACACCCACAGAACAAAGGCTGTCGGGCGATGAAAGGACATTGGTTGGGAACACCTGTTTCCACTGTTCCGCTGTAATATGCGTCTAGAAAACAGCCACAGCGTTTAATTAGTCTCGAAACCAGTGTGCATTAAAAGAAATAATAATAACAAACAGGCGCACCAAAAACTCCAAATCAAAATCTGACAATGAAACGAGAACATTTATTCACCATTTTGCAGCCGCTCTTTTTGCCAAGATTGTGTGCAGAAAAATGGTGGAAGTTGTAATTACACGGCTGGGCCACTAAAGTCGGATTTGCCTCAAACTTCTTCCTGGGGGCTCGGGCTCGGTTCAATGAAACAATGTGGCCAATGATGTGTTCATAATCGCTTTTTGGGAAACAATATAGGTCTACGCGAGTGAGGAATATAACACTGTTTATCCGGCTTCGGCTTAACAGAAATCCTCGCTAGCAGAATTATTTACTATGTTTTGGGCCTTTAAATGGGATTTGTTTGAATATTACACATTATCACCTTTCTAAATGATAATGCTTATAAGGAAAGGGGGTATGATTACCCTCCCACTGGGCATTTCACAGGCCATAATATGCATTTATCTGTCCACATCTGTGTGTAGCTACTTTATGCTCTTGTAAGAGTGTGTGTTGGGCCCACCGCTCTAGTGGAGTGTTGAGCCCATATGGTCGGCAGGTTGGACAGCGCCGGAACAGTCCATTATGTGGCCATTTGGCAGCGCACACACCGTTACCTCCACTCGCCTTTTTTGTCCCCCCCCCCCCCCCCCCGCATGAGTGATGTGGCACCGCAAGCGCGGTGTAGCCGGTTGTGTTTGCTTCTTAGCCACTGTCTGTAGTTTGAGTGCGTGCGTGCGTGTATTCGCATGTGTTTGCGCGTGGGGTAACGAAGCAGTGTGTGGGAGTGTGTCCTGCCAGGAGAGTGTGAGTGGGCATATGGGCGCGGGGACGGCCGCCGGCCAACCTGGCTCGGGTTGCTGTTACCTCTCTGTCACCTCCTGGTCCACAGCAGATGCCACATCGGCACGGACATAGGAAGGGATTACACATGCACAAACACACACACACACAAAGACAGGCATTTATGGTCAATGCAAGGTAGGGTCAAACTCTCACTCTGGCTTTACGTTCATAAACGTGCACTTAGAAGATGTTTCAGACTCAAGGTGTAGTGCATTTACTCAAGTACTGTGCTGAAATATAATTTTGAGGTGGAGCAGCCAGAATTTACTAGTATTAGAGTCAAATATACTTTTTTATTCCACTGCATTTACACCAAAACGTGGTGACGTGGTGGTTACTTTGCAGATTCCTTTTTTTTTTACTTGGGGACAACCT
The DNA here is from genome assembly GCA_036785175.1 of Eupleurogrammus muticus. Classification (NCBI taxonomy): domain Eukaryota; kingdom Metazoa; phylum Chordata; class Actinopteri; order Scombriformes; family Trichiuridae; genus Eupleurogrammus; species Eupleurogrammus muticus. The sequence continues at coordinate 9,195,843 of JAYKQN010000022.1, forward strand.
AGGAAAATGCAGTGACACATCTTTAACTTGACATGTTGTTTTTCAGAGAGAATACACTTGCTCCTTTCTTGAAAATGTTCCTGTTAAAACAAAACACCATTTTTTTTCCTGCCTCTGACTTTTATCCAAGTAGCATACTTGAACACTTTTACAACTGAGGCATGCAATCAAGCTGAAAAGGAAAACCAGAAAGAAGAAAGTATGCTGATAGATCAGTGCGAGCAGATGTTGCTGGATAATTCGCAGCTTTTTTGCAAAGATATGCATTGAACTGTGTACTCATTCATACAGGTTAGAGCGTACGAGCATCTCTGCCTTTAAACACCACATGTTCGCACAGAAATGCACATGCTGACCTGTGCAAACACACACACACACACACACACACTTGCCAGGCATATGGTGAGCTTATGATTGCTGGTTATGTTGTGAGTGTGCAAACCACCAATCCAATGAGATTCAAATGATTCACTGTGAGATGAGATGAATTTTACATGTACTAGGTGAAAAAAAAACATACATAAGTACAGCAGCAGAACTGCACTATATATAAATATATGTTTAAAAAAATGCTATTTATAATGTAATATGTTTATTATATTTTAAAATAACGCAATTCTACTATATAGAAGATCACAGGCTGGATTTGTGTGTCTGCTGTCACACATACAAACCTACAAGTGTGTTTAAAAAGAAGCAGAGACTGACCAATGGAAGTGGGTCATTTCTCTGTGGGGCATGAGAATAACAACAGAAATATATAAATATAACTCATCCCACTGTCTGCCTGCACAAATGTAATTACACAGCGAGGGCCCGGAACACACACAGCTCTTGCACGCGATAACATGCAGATTACGCTTCTTTTTATGAAATGTAGGAATTAGGAAAGCATTGGGGAGAGTGTGAGTGTGTTTGTGTGTGTGTGGGGGGGGGGGGGGGGGGGGGGGGGGAATGAAAGGTCGAGCTGCTGTCTCGTCTTTTGTCCTTCTGGCTATGCTCGGTTGCATTACGTTTTCAGACAAATGCGCACACGCTAATCGTTATGCACACATGCACAGACACACACAAACAACTGGGCTGTATACATGACCCGGCCGTCAGCCATTAACTGTCGACATGTATTGTGTACATCGGTGACCTAATGCTCTCAATGCAAAGAAATGAGGTTAAAGCCGATGCCTGCGTGTATCGGGAGGGCCGAGGGACAGACTCTGTGTCACGAGCCGTATGTGTGCAGTTATCGCCCCGAGATTGAGATAATTGGCCACATCCAGTAACCTCAACATTCCTTTTTTTTCCCATCAATCCATCATGCGCACACACACAAGCGGAGAGTCACTCGCACGCACTCCCTCTTGCCCCCTGAGGTAGGCTGGGCCCCGTCTCGTCCACGCCGGCGTCCCTTTGTGACACAGCCGTGCCTTTGTTGTTTGCATTGAGTGGATATGCACGCTGTGCTTCCTTCAAGGCCTTTAGAAAAGTACAGAGGTGTCCAGCGAGGCGTCTGCCTGCCCTTTCACACCCTCGCAGCACAGGGCTTGAAAGGCACCTGAAAGCAGGGGCCGAGATTAAACAACGGCACGGGGAGACGACTCGAGCGGAATTCATGGATATATTTGTTGTTGTTTTTTTCCATTCATAAGAAGGAAACACGTGATAAGCATGCAACTTAAGAACCCACTGCATGCAAATGGTGAACCTTATGGAAGCTCATTTGAGAATTACATTGAAAAGGTTCCGCCTACACACGCAGGTTTGCTTTACTGAGCGAGGGCGATGGAGTTGTAGACAAACACCTGTGCATGTGAGACGCAAGCGTACAGAACGAAAGAGAACATAATACATATTATGTCTTATAAAACATAGAGTGGGTGTAATACATATGTCTTTGTTCACTGTATGTAGGCAACGTGGTAAGGAAACACTAGACTATGACATTGTTGTTAGATAACCCGTTTCCATTATGTAACTTATTTGAGCCTTTCTAGTGCCGTACAGTGGAAACAATATATGTAGTAGTTTATACTATGTAGTAACTAACTGATATGACAGATCTCTTTTCTTTGCTTCTGTATGTATTGTATTTATATAGCCCCCAAATCATAGTTTTACTTTTAGACTATTGATTCAATTAAGAAAAATCTGTAATCAGAAGAAAATGATGGAGAAACTCCAAATAAGAGGTGTTGGGTAAAGAAAAATGAGTTGTTTGTTGCAACCAAGCAGTTCCACATCTGATTGGTCCATGTGAACCAAATATAATTTTGCATGTAAATGGCAGTGTTATTAGTGGAGACATATACAGATAGAGACTAACACTCACACACCATTTACCCAACGTAGTCTATTTATAACTGTGGTTGGAATGGCCTAAAGCTTTTTTTTAATCCCTGAATTAGTGAAAAGCCTGGCCTCTATAGTTGCAATCAGCAGATAGTGGCAGATATAAATCTGCCACTACGTGTTTATACCGGTTGATCCCATGTTCATTTATGGAAAATCCAAGTTTAAAAAAAAAAAAGTTTGGGTGAAAATATTTACTTGTACACCAGCTGTAGCCAAGAATAAACAAATGGCCATTACAGCTGGGTGTGAATATGTTATATTGGGACAAACTCATTGGAAAAAAAAACACAAAACAATCACTTGGTACAGGCCAAAAAATGTGTATCGGTGGAAATAATTGATCTTTTCGACGTTTCGGTCTTTCCCCCCAGTAGTAATTAAAAGGCTGTTTACTCAAGCCCTGGACAGAGGGCTGGCTACCACGGTTGAGTGGAGGTTCAGAGGGAAGAGGTGAGGGCTGTCCAAAACGCCGCCGCTGCCAAAAACACTCTGCATGGGCTGCCGTTAGCCCGGCAACTCCGCTCGGCCGCGGTGCCAAAAGCCACACACACACACACACACACACACACAGTTGGTCAGCTGTGCCAGAGCCACCCCTGGGGTGGAGGGTACATTAACTAATTGCTCAGCACAGCTAAGAGAGCACAACAGCATGAAGAGAGAGAGACAGAGAGGATCAGGAGAGGACTGGACATAAAGACGGGAGGAGGGGAGGGGGGGGCATAATGAAATGAAAGAGTGACCATAGAGACATGAAGTGACACAAGAGAGAGACACACACAAACTGACAGATGGACACAAGCACTCATACACAGACAGACAGACATGCAGAGAGACAGACAGACATGCACACACACATGCAGACAGACACACACACACACAGACAGAATGACACACACACTGACAGAGACACACAAATGCATACACACACAGACAGACATGTAGACACAGACAGACAGACTGATACACTCACACACAGACCGACATACACAGACAGATATGCAGACACGCTCACAGACACACACACACACAGACAGACAGAGACAGACAGAAAGACAGACAGCTTGTTTACATGGGCATCAGTCCAATGCAGCATTAGGCCAGTAGTGTCAGGACAATGGACCAGGCTGCAAGGCTGTGTGTGTGTGTGTGTGTGTGTGTGTGTGTGTGTGTGTGTGTGTGTGTGTATGTGTGTGTGCGCGTATGTGTGTGTTTGTGCACGAGTGTTATTCAGCGTGTGGACGTCTGGGACAATGGGCCAGTGGGGTATTGAAGGATAGGGGGATTAGAGGTCACGCCAAAGAGAGAAAGACACGGGATTGGATTTTTAGGGAAACAAAGAAAGGAGCAGAATATAACTGCAGATCAGAGAGGCTTGGATTATCAACCCAAACAAACACGGAACAGGTACACCATCCAAACGGATATGTGAGGACGCGCGCGCACACACACACACACACACTGCTGTGCTGTTGCTTCGGGGGGCCTCTCTCTCTGGCCGAGCCTCAGATGTGCCCTTCCATCTTTGGCCACGCTGCCCCCGAGAAAGTGTCCAAAACCAGCAGAGAAAAGCCCCCAAGAACCGCCCCCCCCCCCCTCCTCTCGCTCTTCATCCTAATACACAAAGGAGACCTACAAAATGAATCAGCCAAACAAGTGTATGTATTGTTGCCGGCGGTTACACAGAATGGCAAGGATTTGGCTACTTTGTGGGTTGCAAGGGCCCTTTGGAGAAACCTCTGCTGTGTATCTATGGTGATGAGAGCGAAAGAACATAACACTTTTTCTTGTGTGTGTGTGTGTGTGTGTGCGTTGGTACTTTCCAAAAGGCACAGAAGCGCAGGTGTTGGTATCCTCCCTCACACTATTTCTTCTTTTTTCCCCTTTTGTTTTTCTTGTTTGGCTGCTCTTTGTTAACTCCTCTCTTTGACTGTCTGAAAAGCCTGCGTTTGAAGCCAAGAAACTAAAAAAAAAAACAGAAAAAATTCTCATCTAGCATGTGAAACTTGTCAACAACATTGGCGGCGTCAGCCACAGATGTAGTTCGAATGAGCTCCATTTTAATTCAGCATCGGAGAGGTGAAAGAGGACAAAATGACATCTGCTTCTATTCAGCTCCATCTCCTCATTCATGATGTAATGAAGGAAATCAGTGTTCGAAATTAGGTGTAGCTAATATTTTGTGCATTCATTGCACGGGGGGGGGGGTCACACTGAGGAAAAACACATTAGAATGCCAGCCAGGTAGAACATTTGCTGCACATTCAGGAAAAGAAGTGTACTTTTTTGGTCCGGTTTCTGTGCAAAAGTATAATATTCATCTCCTCCAGCACTGTTTCCTTAGGGGAAAAAATCAGGACAGGAGGGGAGCAGGGAGTGTAACGTTGCCTTTATTAAAAAAAAAAAAAGTGTAAAAACCTGTGGGCGACTTAGTTTGTCAGTGCAAGGAAGCACATTTACAGTGTATATATGGTTCATCAATTACTAATTACTTTTAACTATAGGACTTTTTATTGAGGTCTAATTATATATAACATCAACATAATGCACAAGACTAATACACAGAATCATCACCAGACCTGTTTAATAATAAAAGAAAATACTGTAGCAGCAACAACTTGTGAAAAACATAATTAAAAGATTAAAAAGTACATGAAGCTGTAATTAAAATGGGAGTAATATAGTTAAAATGATACATACTATAAAAGAAAAACAATGCTCAATGGGTATGTGGGGAAAATGTATTTAACCTAGATAAAAAAATTCTGCATGTGGAGCACTTCTAAGATCTTCTGGCAGTTTGCTCCAGTGTCAGACATCATTGCAGCTAAATGCCGCGTCACCATGTTTTAGCTGGACTAGCTGACCTGAGCATATCTGTGACATATTCCGCGTCGGCGTCATCCTGGCGGCGCAGAAATCCACGCTATAAACGACCTGGAAGCCGGCGTGAAGATTTAGGACGCGGCGTAACGTGCTCTGTTCCAGCGGCGGCTTTCTGAATGATCTGCCGCCGCTTGGTTGAATCTTTGGGAAGAGCAGTTGGGAGACAGTTGCAATAATCAATCCCACCGGAAACAAAAAGGCACGGATACACTTGTCTTGGTCATTTGGCAGGCGGCAAACCACGTGATTCTGGCGGCGTTGACTGCACAGTGTTCCATTGTGAATTGTGTCACATGAAAACAGCCATCTGCGTTTCAGGTGGACGAGAGCGTGGAGGCTGTTTCTTAGCCGGTAATTGCGCAGCACTTTTCCATGAAAGCGCGCGCCCCTGCCGTGTGACAGCCGTTGAGTGATGGCCACTGCGGCGGTGCCCTACTTTGGCCTGGCGAGAAGTGCACTTTTCATATGAAACGTATCCGCGTGCGCCCCGTCTGGTGCACGCGCGCGTTCCTGCCGCTGACAGGCGAGATGATTCACGCTGTCAGGGGCAGCGCTGAGTACTGTAAACGCCTGGCCTGTGTGTGTGTGTGTGTGTGTGCGTGTGTTTTGAGGGAGATGTACTGTGTGCGTTTGCATAATCCTCTCACCCCATGTCTGTGCGTGTCTGTCTGTGGCGAGCGCATTGTGTACTTCCTCCAATTCTTTTCAGCGGGTCTGTTTTCCTGCCATGGCTTGAGCTCAGGACAAGGTCGCATTACCAGCAAAACGCACATGCACGCTTCGTGACACACACACACACACACACACACAAACATGCTTCTTAATCCCCTTTTTTTTGCAGACGAAGCCCACCTGTTAAGTCACATCTGCTCCGACATGATTTATTGAGTCCAAAGGGAGTCGGTTGGCTGTGTTAAGTTCAGAGGCAGAGCGAAGGATTTCTTGAAAAGAAAACTCTTGATACAGGGCATTCATGTTGCACTGCTGTGGTTTGCATTGTCCGGACTAACAAAACATTCATCTTACACTGTAACTGTAGCAGCCGATAACGTAATAACAGCCAGTAACGTAACAAATTTACCATCATTACAATGTAATAGGCCAAAAAGGTAATAACTGTCCAATAATGTAATAAAAGTGCTAAAACAATAACATAACATTATTTGCCTGGTGAAGAAAAACCTTATCAGTACCTTATAGGCCTGTTATATTCATAGAGGAAAACTATGAATTTCCTCTTAAATCCTTCCTTATACTAAGGAATTCTTTGTGATTTGCCCTTACTGACCTCTTGACTACTGGCTGGTTTTAACGCTAAAACCTTTTTTGAAATACTTTTAGAACAAAAATTTAGGCATGTGGCATTTTTTAAGTTATTTCGAAAATCAGAGAGTAAAAAGCTGCTTTTAGCCTTAAGATGTTTTGTGTATAAGGGCCCTGACCTCCTGAGCTTTTTGCCTTCACACTAAATGCCCAGTCAGCCGATTGGCTCGAGGCACCGCCGCTACCCAGAAGAATTTACTTAGAAAGCAGAGCCCGCATCCTCCTCCCCGCTGCTTCTGTTCCACAGAACAACAAGAAAGTAAGTTTCCATGACCTCAATGACTAATTGGCCCCCTTCGCTTCTTCACCATCCTGCCTCTAGGCTGCTGTATCCGCACTGATGCATATTTCTCCTTCTCGTGAAACTGGGCAGTAATGACAGATAATAATCCTAGAATGCGGCGGAGAGAAAAAAGAAAAATGCCGTGGCGCAAGAAATTGCAGCCGCCCAAACCGGCCCGGTGATTATAGGTGATGTGTGATTACGAGTAATGGCTCCATAAATACACGGAGATAGCAGGGAGAGAGCGGAGAATCCGTCGAATGATGGGACTCGGGCGCACAATATATGTGGCACGCAAACACACACATCACTTTAAAGGTATCATTAAGTGCTGATTACGGAGCGGGAAGCATGCTAATTCCCCGGGGGAGGACGAGGAGGGACTTGTTTGTGCACTCGCGTCACGTGGTCGATCCAATCTGTGCTCACCATTGGGTAAGGGTCACTTCAGCTTCCCTTTACTTTCAGGAAAGGCTCTCTCTCTTACTCTCACACGTACACACACACACACACACACATGCACGTACAGACACTGGCTTTCTCTCTCCTCCCTCCGCCCCTCCGGTCTTCCAGTCAGTGCCCTGTTTCGCTGTCAGAATTGATTTGTAGCGCTCCTACTGGGCTATTAGCTAAAAAAAAAAAACTCTCCATAAACGCTCCATACCGGTCCCACAACTTCTTTTTCGAGTCTCATCACACATCCCCTCATCTCATCCGTCTCTCAGCTGCCAAGTATTGACTCAACTCCCGAAACGGCATTGATCTTTACCATAGTAATAACTGTACTTTTCCCCCTTCACGCCCAAATGCAATGGTTTTCAATGTTGTTCAGAATCCTGAGCAGAAGATAAAAGATCGGACACTAATGACAAGTGGAGCAGACAAAGAAACGAGTAGCCCTATGTTTCTGCTGTGTTTAACCTATTTTATTTCTCAAGAAAGAGACAAGCTGTCACTTTAATGTAAAGTATATTACTTTTTTGGCAGTGCAGTGATCAAGCCACTAAATATAGATCTATAAGATATATGTAGAAATGATCAGTGATCCCGTATATGGTCGCCTGTGGGTACAATAGACTCTATTTCTGTGGCAGTAAATCATGAAAATAGATTAAAAGGGTACTGCACACATACACACACACACACACACACACACACACACACACACACACACACACACACACACACACACACACACCAGCACCTGTTGCGTTGAGGAGGCCAGTTCAGGCCACACTGGAAACCTCATGATCAACTCTGCATTACATAAGATGGCACAGGATACAGATGTTACATCACACGGACACCCTCCTCACCCCCCCCCCCCCCCCCCCCCCCCCCCCCCCCCCCCCCCCCCCCCCCCCCCCCCCCCCCCACCCCCCCCCAACACAACACACACACACACACACACACACACACACACACACTGCAGTTATGTCAGATTGAGTAAGCAGGTGCTTATTTACATGTGGCACTGCCAAACAGACTAAACTGTAACGAAAGAAGAAAATAACTGTAAAGTGGTTCTGAGAGAATCTACGACAGAACATGTTTTTTACCTTTAGAATCTCATTTGTGTCTGTGTTTTCCATCTTTTGCAATAGCTTGCAATGCGTGGAAAGTCCAGACCCATCCATAGGCGTTCATGCAGGATATGACTGGACATGAGTCACGTCTAACGCACATAACTTGCACCATAAATCCGGCTGAGATGTGAAATTAGTTGTCATGGCAATAATTGGGACACACAAACAAAGCCACGTGAAATGTAAGAGTGAATGATAAGTACATATGGACTATATATTTTTTTTTTTGTTGAGATATGGCATGAGATCAACTTTAATATCCAGACGGAAATTTGTCTTGGGCAAAAGTGCTGCACACAGCTGCAGCTAAAGCATTACAATATAATACATGGACAGCAAATAACTGGAATACCATCCCTCATTGATGAGAACAAAGCAGTGCTGTTCAAGTTCAGTCTGAAGTCGCTTCAAAAAGTCTAATTTCATTAAATAATCTTTACTCGGGACCCAGTTATTGGCTTTTTCCACAGCTTTTATCTTCATCAGCTGGAATTTAAACGAACTCCATCCGGAAACAATGAGTTAAAATCTTAACCCTCAAAGTCCTCCCTGGGCATTTGGTGATCATTTTGGCTGTGTATCTGGAACTACATAAAAAAATCAAATCTATTTTGTTGCTAATCTTAATCTTAAATCCCATCCTCCTACCATTACATGTAAAATAATTTAATGAAATATTTCAAATAGATACACCAGCATTGAAAGGGTTACATTTCTGAAAATGATCGGATGCTAGGTTGTTGGAAGCTGTTTAGGAAAATTTGTGGGGGAAAAAATGTACAAATATTATTGATGTATAATGATTTATACATCAATAATACACAATGCCACAAGGTGTCAAATGCTGCAAAGTTTAAGAAGGCCTAGGGATTAAGAAAAAGCTTTTCAAATTCAATAGGCGCCATCGTTATAAACACAGGTAGGGTCTTCTTGAAATTATTAATTAGAAAGGGATCAGCAAATTCCTCTCTGCTTTGTATGTTTAAACTGTGCAAATTGCTCTTTAATAAGTCTACGTGCAGTACGTGCTTATGCAGAGAAAAGCCAAGACCTCATCCTCTTCTCTCTGGCTACTGTCTCACATTTACTTCCTTAAATTATTCAGTGTGTTTTTGGTGACACATTGATACAAGCTGCTGATTTCTGTCTTTTTTTTTTCTCAGCACTTATTCATGTGGATTCATGCTGGTCCTCAAAGAGCTACGCCGGGTTTGACCTTTTTCCACAAGACGTGGATGTTACACGCCGGATGTTATTGCTCAGGAAGCACTAGAAATGGAAGCAGTTGTTTGTGTGTGTCTCAGAAATGTTTGTGACATTTGGAAATGAATCCTCTCTGTTGTCATGTAGGGGGAAAAAAAAGCGCAATGTCTGATTTACCTGCAGGCCGGGGCGTGATATGCTTTCAACAACAACAATCGAACAACGCCGAGGTTATCTCAGGGATAAAAGTCATCGGGCAGGTTTCGTTTATGTAACTACGAACTGCGAATTTTAAAAAAAATGTCTGCGGTTAAAGCGCGAAATGGGTGTGGGATTTTATGAGGACAGTTTGTTGGCAGCGTCGCCTGAGCTACGGCGTTCTCTAAAGAGGTGTTTGGGAGTCGCTGAGGCCTGAACAGAGAACAAACCGGTGAAAACCGACCCCTCTCTGTGAATGGGGAGCTGTGTGGGGCGGACGAGAGATGGATGGAAGGAGACAGAGAGCTGCGCGACTCCGTGACAGCTGAGGTTGTTTGTGGAAACCTGAGAGAGGGGAGACGGGATCGGCTTTCCCAAACAAGGGGGTTTCAGCACAACAGGTGACAGCAATGCCTAGTCCCCACTCTCACTCTCCTCTTTCTCTTCTTCTTTTCCTTTTTTTTTTTTCTTTCTTTCTCCACCACACTGCAGCTGTATCGACATTTCTCCTTATCAGATGGGGGAACAATACGGGAGGAGAGGGAGGAAAAGGACGAGGGTCAGCGAGCAAACAGGAGGAGGAAGAAAGTTTAATTTGTTTAGAGGACTTGAACAGAAAGTTCTTGTGACAGGAAAAAAAAAAGAAAAGCTAATCGAAAAATATCACGTTTCAATCAACCTGCCCCGAAAGAAAAGGAGCGAAACGGACAAAACACTTTGCACAAAAGTGAGAACTGGAAGCGGCTTCGTCGCATAGAGGGAGGTAAAGGAGAAGCTGGAGTTTGGGGGAGGCCGGGGGGGGGTGTTGTTGACACGCAGGGTGGGTGTCTGTGCCTCATTGTCGTCTCCATCTGTTTGGCTTTATCTCCGCTTACCGCCCCCCCATGAACTCGCCACCTCCTCCACCACCTCCTCCTCCCGCAGCGCTTCCCTCCCCCTCCGGTCCGCTCACACCCTCCATTGTGCCGCGGTCAGCCCCCCCCCCCCCATACTCCCTCCTCCGCATGCTGGCAGCCGACCAGGCAGCTTCCACCCACAGCAACTGGTGGCATTGTTCCCCGTGCATGACGCGCATACGCGCCCCAGTTGTACCCCGTAGCCGTCAAGAGACTGAGAGCCGGCGTTTGGGTCACGCAGCAGCGGAGCATGTAGGCGAATAATGGGGAGGGGGGGGGTTAAACCCTTGAAGCCCTTTATTAAAGATGAGAAGAACAGACATGCGTTGACCATCAAAGGATTTGAGAAACTGTCCTTTTGATAAAGTTGGAATCTCGCGATGTGCATTTTTCATGATTCCTTACATTCTAAAGATGGATTTATTTAACAATACATTGAAACATCCTGATAGATGAAAAGAAATATTGTGGGAGAGCCACCTATTATATGATATTGAAAGTTGAACCAGCAGATAGAGACCAACTAACTGGCAGCAAGTAGGCTAGCAAGTATTGAATATTAAGTGAATATTTTTACAGTAGAAGTCATTTAACTCGTAAAATATGCAGCAACCTACTGTAATAATCGTTTAGAGTAACATTGCTGTGTTTACCGCAATAAATACCTGCAGATTTCACAGATGCCCAGCAGACTTTACTAGAAAAGCAAATCTTTAGTGTTTCGCAGTAAATGAAGCTAAGAGAGCGTTAGCTTAGCTCAGCACGGGAAGACTGAAATCATAGGGGAAATAGTTAGCACGAATCTGCCGCCTAAAAATTAAAGTGCATATAAAGATACATGCTGCATCATTTTTGTTCAGGAGATCAGTTAAAAATGTAAATTAAAAAAAAAAGGCCCCTCTTTCTAAAGCTGTTATGCTAGCTAAGCTAAGATAGGCTAAGCTAATCGCCCTCATAGCTCACTACTTATCACTCATACCTCTCTGGAATGAGAGGGGTATTGATCTAGTAAAAATAAAAGCAAATAAGGCCATTTCCCCAAAATGTGAAACCATTCATTTATTTATATCATTATCTGATGAGAACCAGCCACAACTCGCCTAATATTTACTCCTGTCAATAAAAAATAGCGTTGAACGTAGCGTTATTTGCTGCTGACAGCTGTTTCCTCCCTTTTCTGTGGCACACACACACACACACAGTACACACGCACACACACCAATCCATGCAGCGTATGGGGATAACTCATAAACACAGAGGGAAGATAAACATTGTTTTGGATGACATCAAAGATGTCCTTGGTGAGATGCAGGGATGCAGGAGGTTTAGTGTTTCTCTTTGAACGGGTTCTGTTGCTGGCAGGAATCATGCGGGGCTTCCTTTGTTTGGCTCCCATGTTGAATCCATTTTATATATTTAAAAAAAAAACTTGTATTAAAAAAAACACCCTCGCTGCAGATACCTCTGCTGAAAGTAGTTGTGCAGGTTTGTTCCACGCGCGGATAGTTACAGACTCCGGTTCCCAGGAGACCGAGATGTGCACAAACACACATAAAACGTGACACCCGCGCACCAACACTCTCGCTCCGGCAGGCTCATTGTGAAATAGGCGAGGCAATAAATATTTTCGCAGACAATCATGCTCTCAGTCACGTTGCATTCTCTCCCCTGACCGACACGCACAAATGCAGGCACATGTGTTCCTTAATATCAGCCAGTACCTTTGTAATAATCATCATAAAATGGTGAGAACTCGGCCCGCTGAAGCCGTCCAACAGCTGCTTTCGCTGTTGCTCCCCTCCCTCCTTTTCTCTGAATAACAATCCTAACAAATAATTACGTTTCCCAAACACTAGTCTCGTAAATTGCGCCTGAACGTAATGATATGCCGGGCTTTTACTCATTTAAATGAATTATTTATGATATTTGTGCCTGAGGATGATCTGTTTTGGCATATTTGCAGTGTGTCTCACTAAGAGCTGTTTTTATAAGACGGCTCCAGTGGACTTTTCCAGCCATTTAGTCGGCCTAAAGGAGCGATGTGTATGTGGGTCCACGCTTTGTTTGTGCAATCGCCTCACGTCCGCGACGTGCATCGCTGCATCCGCCCGCCGTTACTGACGTACCTGCCAGTGACCGAGTCCATGCGGGGGTTTTAAATATTCAGAAAACCTCCTAAAGAGGGAACTGGTTTATATATATTTAATAGTTGTCGGACGTCAACGATACACACAATGTTTGTTTATTCGTAAGCAAGACTTGAACGTTCGAGTGTAAAAGGTCAAGGAAAGCAAGTCTTCTGAAATGAGTTTTAAAGAGCGTGAGATGGGATGTCCGTCACGTTTAGACTGACTTGTCCTGCCAACTGCGTTGAGGACATGGCCTCCACACCCCGTCCCGCAGTAAAGTGCTGTGGTTCGTCCCTTTAGTACCAGGCTGCAGACCACACCTAGCATGGTGTTGGCCAGTCAGGGGACACGTGTGTGTGTGTGTGTGTGTGTGTGTGGAGCCGCTTCTTTAAAGAATAAGGCACCGGTTAGCCATTAGTCGTCATTCTCCACTGGCTTCAACATGCATCATTTCCTTTGTTTGGGGTCAATTAGCATATTTCACAAGAATGTCGGCAGTAGCCTAATGGAAACTTTCAAATAAAGGAGAACCCGGGGAGCGCAAATACGTTCAGTGGCTCCTGCTACAAAGAGTAAAATCAAACGGTAAAGCTAACTTATCTCCTCCTTCTGACTTCTGTGGGCTCCCCGGGTCAGTTTTAAGACATCTTCATCCTTTCATTATTAGCTATTAACATGCAGATATCATGGAAACACATATAAAAGTCGTCTTGGGACCAGGCAAAATACTATCAATGCCGTTTAAAGCTGAATCGCATGTAAGTGAATGTGCTTTAACGCAGTGATATATGTGGATGGTTTAGAATTTAATAAGATCACTAACTTTTAGAACCACAATAAATACTCCAGTACCACAGATAATCCTGTAATCAAGCGTACATAAACAACACATCCTCTCCTCCGTTTTTTGACTGACTAAGACACATGGACAACACACACACGCACGCACGCACGCACACATATACAGTACACACACATTCCGACATCCAGCATGCTAATGCCTCAAAGACGTGCAGCCTTTCCTCCCACTCACCCAATAATTTAATGGAATCATAAAGTAGGCCAAGCGTATGCAGGCACAGCTTAAAGCCTGCTTTCATGTTCCAGGGTGCCACTGCAGTTTACATGGTGGATCTACACGCTCTTACATTTCCATTTTTTTTTTATCCAAATAGAGAAAGGAGAAGAGAGGCGAATGGAGACAAACAGGAAGAAATAAGGTCCCCGCTGCAGGAGGAAGGTGCACAGTTATTTTTATACTGACACAGGATAATGTGATCCTTTTCATTTCTCTGATAGTGGATCTCATAGTAAAAATGAGTGTGTTTAAATTAGGACTGCTAGAAGAAGCAGGGTTTGATATATACACCTCATATACCCTTTTTATTCAGTTTGAACCATGGATCTATCTCCGGTGGTCATTTCGACCTCAGCCCACTCTCTGACCGACATGGCGGCTCGTGTTTGACATTCCCGAGTAAACCGGAGTCTGGTCGTGTCTTTTTCCGTCATTTGGTTTCACCCCCCCCCCGGCCGCGTTTTGGCGAAAGCAGCGCTGCGGCCGGACGTGCGACGCGAACCACAGCTGTTGTAGCCTATTGTGCATTTTTTTCAATACCAATGTGGAAAAAAAACACAGAACTATGCGAGGAAGGACAGAGAAAGACAAGAGGAGGTGGGTGGGAATGGGGTTGGGGGGGTTGGGAGGTGGGGGTACACGCACAGAAGGGCTACTTGTGCTTTTTTGGAGAGGTCAGCACTTCTTTATAGGGAGGGATTTCATAGAAATGCGGCCCAGTTGTTTTGAGCCGCCGATGCGCTCGGCAGCTCAAAAACAGCCCCAGCTGTGGTGGAGAGTCTTGGAGGAGCCAAAACCTTGGAGGGGAGGGGTGTGGAAGGGTGGGTGGGGGGTGGCAAAATGAAAGAGAGGACAGACAAGATAGAAGTGAGACGAGAAGAAGAAGAAAAAAAAAACTTCACAGGGAGATATAGAGGAGGAGGCCTGCACGGGAGAGACATGGAGGGGGATTAAAAAGGAGAAGAAGGCTGGAATATGAAGGGTAACAGATGTTCCCCTTATGAGGAGGTATTAAGAGTTAACCCCCCGACACACACAAACACACACACACACACACACTCACGCCTGTGCTTTCATGTTCCCTGTGATATAGGCCAGTAGAGCACACCATGAGTCGTGTTTGCTTACATTACAGGTTGTACGTGTGTCAGATCAGCACGCACAGGTCCGTGCACGCCCACACGTTACAGCACGTCTTGTACAACCGAAAGGTGCAAAGCTGCACCGATCTGCTATTGTTTTGTTTTTCTTTCTTTGTTTTTTTTTTTTTACGTTACGTGGGCTCGCCAGGCGCCCACATGGAGCCGCTCGCCTACGTGTGCCTCCACCATGTGCGCTCCTCGAGTCTTTATTTACAGTCTAATCAAAGAGCAGTAAGATGGCTTCCTCCTCCGCTGCATACTTGTGAAAGTTTTTGTGTGTGTGTTTGTGTGTGTGTGTAGTACTGTACGTGCTTTCTCCCCGGACACAAGTAGGCCAACAGAGAGCGCACAACGGCGCAGGAATGCGTGGCACGGGTCCAGCCCATTCCAGCACCGAGGCCGCACTAAATCCCATTAGAAGTGGTCCGAACGCAGGCGAGAGGGCTTGTTGTGGCGCATATGTCCCCCCACCACACCCCGACAGCTGCAGCGTGTGTGCGCTTTTAGCTTTTTTAATTTTAGTTCAGTTTTAATTAGTTTTTAGGATTTGCTAGGTTTAGGTTTTTTATTATTATTTAATTTAAGTGGAAAAAAAATCAATAAAAATGATCCCATTAGGTTTTCATATTTATTCCAGTTAGGGAGTTGTCTCTTGAATTCCAGTTCCCCCTAACAATAATAACCTTGGTGTGTGTCTCACGTGTGGCCCTCTGATGACGGATATATAGCCCATATCATTACCCACTTTACCTCGCTTCCCTGCTGTCTCCCTTCATCATCATTTTTCCCCCACACCGCGTCTTCCTTGTTTGCTCTGATTTGCAGCTGCGGCTCCGTCTCCAGGTACCTCTGGAACGCTCTATAATTCAGAACCGCTCAACGTCTCGAATGGCTTTAGAATTGCCCCGAAAGGTCCGAAAAAATAAGGCAGGAGGGAGATGATAATGGACTGTGTACAGCGATGGTGAATCATTCTTTCCTTACATGCGTATCCCAGGACACGCTTAAACCTTTCCTCTATTAACACATCCTGCGCCGCGCCTTATGTAACTGGAGATAGCTCCCAGTTATATTCTCCACGTAGACAATTTCACACACACGGGCTGCTGCTCCTATAGAGTCCCACCGGACGCCATGGCAGCGTTTTATTGCTCAGTGGGATTCCTCAAAGGAAAAAACTGAAACATTCAAATGGCATTCTCTGTCCGTATTCTACGATGCTCCGCGGCAGTAATGTTTGACAGCAGTTATTATTATCATGAAGTACAGGTACTTTGGGAGCACTCCATATTGCAATTTCGGGAACATTTTGAGACATTATTCCAAAATGAGAACCCGACTCGCCGGCGATGTATTACAAGAACACTTTGTTTGACGACTGATCGTAAATACGCGAAACCAGATTCAAGCTAACTGCATGTAACGACCCTTTTTTTAATAAGAGGGAGTCGACGGGGAGTAGCGCGGGATCATGGGAGTTGTTGTCCTTATTGCTCTGCAGGCAGCGTCAGTGCTCGTCGGAGGAGGTTTTACAGCTGAATTATTCTCAGAGGGCCTCTCTCAGTGTAAAAAAACACTGAATAAATGTTTCAATTTCACTATTTTCCTAGTTTAATATTTGAATCAGTCAGTCATTTTCCACACCAGCTTCCACATCCACACACACACACACACAATTCACTCAAAAAATAAAAAAATAGCACACCAAGCCTGTAGCAGCAATACAGTCTTCCATCTCACACACTCACTCTGTGACATCACAACAGGAGCCTTTTCTAAATAGCTTAGCCAGGTTTCAGCAACACCTAATAAAGAAAACAATGACAAACGTGTAGGGAAACGATGCACTGCTGCATTCTGGGACATGGCTCCATCGGGGCTCATAGAATTAGAATGAGTTTGTCTAATAGCGAGTGGTGTGTCTTGAACGGCGGAGGGGCGTACAGGTAATCAGTAACACATTAGTCCTGCAGAGAAATTAGTCCACGGTTACTCATTAAGCTGCCAGTCGTATGTAGGTCACCGCTGCTGTGTTTTTTGCACATTAAAAGTTTTGCTGCTGCTTTGTTTTTTTTCCATATCTCATTGCCACAGGAGCCGCAGACTCACCCGGGGACACAAAAGCGCTCAGTGTGTACGGGATAAACAATCCCCCTCTCGCGTGTTCGGCTGTTATTGACGCCGGTTCAGGTAATGGCTTCCGACGTTTAGCTCCCCCGTGCTGGTGCAGGAAAAACTAGAGAAATGATTGATAACATGTTAGCAGAGTCGCACACTGATAGGTGTTAGTGTTTTGACTGTAAGTCTCTACAGGTTTTTTTTTTGTTGTAGTCGTGCAAAGCTGCAAGGCCAAAGATATGTGTGTGTGTGTGTGTGTGTACGTGCCTGTGTGCAAGCACATCTAGATCAGCGCATTATTAAGACATGTTCCCTTTTTATTCCACACAGGCACAGTGTGTTCTGTACACATTTACACCTGTGTGTTTGTTCGCTGACATGTGGACGCTGCCGCCTGCGCCGTCTTGACCGTGGGTGTGTAGAAGGCTTTCGACAAACTGCGTATCCGCGCGCGTGTGTGTGTGTGCGTCTCCTCTCGCAGCTGTGCGCACACAGTGGCGAGGATGAGCCACAGATCTTCCTGTCAGCTGTTTTGTTTCTTGCCTCTCTCAGTACAACCCCCCCACCCCCCTCCGCCTCTCACTTCATAATCAAACGCCTCTTCCTTTTGAATATTTCGACTTCATTTCATTCTTTTTCGTCTCCTTTGTCCCTCTTGCTCTTACCCCGCGTCACCCTCTTTGGTTTCCCAATCTGTGGATTTATCTCTCTGTCTAATCTCTAATTCACTCTTAATTCCTGATCTCATCCTTCTCACACCACCCCCCCTCCCCCTTCTCTAAATCATCTCCTTTATCTCCCCCGTCGTATCGCTCTGTCTCAGTGCCGAAACTAGTGAATTATATCTCCCCCTCCACATAAACAGGAAACAGCTGAGGTGTTGTGCTCGCGTCTTCTTGTTTTTGTTTTTTTTTCCTCTCAGTTTCTCAGAAAAACCAACCCGAAACGGCAGAGAACGAAGACATCGCCGCCGCCAGCCGTGCAGCGGAACGACTCCGGCGCAGCAGGTTCGGTCATGTGGTCTGAGGTTAGCAAGGGGCTGCAGCTTGTTTACAAGTAGCGGGGGCTTTAAAGGAAACGCACGTGCTTTAGGGTAAAAACGACGCAGCGTGCTGGCTCCCTGTCCCCGCCCCCCCTTCTCCTCCTTCTCGGCTACACGTCGAACCGGGAAATAATTACGAGGCCGTCGGGCTCGGGCGTAATAAATTTAATTTCCACTCTTCAATAATGCATCCGCAGTCCTGCGCTGTGACGCAACGGCAGCTCGGGAGCGGAGGAGCGTCGAGATGAGGAAGACGAGGATGTGAGCCTCGCGTTCTGCCGCTTTGTGAAATGGCTGCTGTCGTACGCCTTTCTCACTCGGGGATTTTCTTCTCCAGTCAGCAGAAAGCAGATGGCCACTGATGCAAGTGACCTTCAATCCAAGCCTGTGCGCCCGTGTGTGTGTGTATGTGTGTGTGTTTCTCTCTGTGTTAAAGTGAGCACAGGCTTCCTACTGTGTTTGCCTACGTGAATGAACTGTCTACACACTTTAAAGAGCATGTGATTGATTGTGCGCGCCTCTGTCCTTTTTGTGCAGAAACACAAATACAAAAAGGCTCAAACTAAATAAATCTGTTCCTGCGTGTGTGTGTGTGTGTGTGTGTGTGTGTGTGAATACATGTTTGCACCCCAGTGTGTGTGTGGCCAGACCTCATGAAGAGGGCCTCTCGCCGAGCCCCAAGGCCAATCTATATTTAGGCGGCTGCCTTTTCTCCCTCTGAGTGGTTGCCTACTGATTGGGAGAGGCTGACCACAGTTGCCTCCGTGTCTGACCGCCCGACTTTCAGATAACCATATGTGGGAGAACACAAACGGACGGACAGCATCGGCCGTGGTTAGCGTGCGGCTTATCATTAGGGCGCAGGGCATGTCGGTATCACTGCCGCCGGGGCAGCAGCATATCGTGGGACGGCTCCAAAAATCCTACAGAATTGCAAAGTGGTTGGAGATGGTAGCAAATCCCCCTCGGAACATTTTCTTCTTACATCTTTAATAGTCTCTCAGACTCTCCCAAAAACATCAATTAATACTGATTTATTAGACATATTTATGTTCTAGAACTCCTATAATTAATAATATGAACCCCATCGCTTTAGAGCTTATGTACTGATGTATTTGATGTGCTGTGCAAAAGACAAAAAGGATCCTTACTTCAAGAAACCTGTGAAACTGGGAAAACCCAGGGTATTTCGCTCTTATTCGGACACAGGATTGTAAGATTACATGTATAGGGAGAGTCTACCACATGATTCCCGCTGGGACCCCTTCACCTTACCCCAATAAGGCCTTATGTCAGAGTCTGGAATGAATTCCTCCGCCGTGTGTGTGTGGGCTGACTGGTGACAGCGGCAGCTTGAAGAAGGAAGGATAAAGATAGACGGGAGGGCGAGGTGGTGGAGATGGAGCGGAAGGGTGGGGGGGGGGGCAAAGGCGGGTGGCGAAGAGGTGATATGAGAAGAATCTGGGGGAAGAGAGAAGACATAACCTGAGAGGGGAGATAAAGAGGGTGAGTAATGAGATGATCTATTTTTTGCTTAAAGAGAGGAGAGGGCGAGGGCATGAGGAAGTAAAAGCTGAAATAGACCATGAAGAGACAGATCGAATCACGCGCTTCCTTTACCTCTTTACATCAGTTCCCATAAAAAGACATCTTTATCCCACGGACAACGCGGCACAAGGCCTGCCTGTGTAGCCTATAGAAACACACACTGCAGTGACACCCACTACTAAGTCATTTTGAATGAGCCAAAAATACATTGTACATTCATACACATATAATTCATGGTAAAGTTTTTCCTCACTTATAGGGAAATTATTTGGTATAGATCAGGGTTTGCCAGCTCCTCTCACAGATGGCTCCTCTCACCTCCTTCTCAGTTTCTTCACTCAGTTTTGCTCAATTCCTGAAAGCCTGGGATTATGATTATGATTATTTGATCGCATAGAAACTCAATAGAGATAGAATATCTTAATATTGCTGTTTAAAATAGCTAATCAATGTCCACAAAATCTAATAAAAGTCCAGAGGATTCAGAAGTTATATGACATGCCTAATGAGTAAATATACAATGCACACTCATCCATTTAGAATGTACAGCTGACAGCGCGGTATTTGACACCAGTACAAACACGGGATATAAACGCCTTGTTTGATTTAAGACAAGGCCTCCACTGTTCACCTGTCATACATCATACTGCACTGACCTCTTCCCCAAAGACCCCTCCCTACCCTACCCCCCTAGCCAGTCCACACAGGATTAGTGTCATGGCCCGGCCCGAGCTGGATGTCTTTGTCCCCCCCCCTCCTTCTACTCGCCATCTTCTGTTTCCTTCTTTGTCCCCGTTCGGACGCTGGTGGGGAGGGCGTGTGCGGCGGGGGTCAAAGCAGATGTCACAGGGAAGGATGAATAGGGCCCCGAGGAGGACAGATAGCTGGTGTCGCCTCCACACCCCCCCCCCCCGGAGACCCGCACGGGCAGGGATCTGTTTCAAAGACAGTCGCCCAACGGACGCAGGGATACTAATAAAGGGGAAACCCAGTGGAGAAAAAAAAGTAGTGGTAGTACAGATCATTTATTTTTACTGTACTGTGCATTTCACTAGCTGCACTTCTTAATAATGCACTGCAAGCTGCTTTAAAATGATTTTATGACACGATTTTAGTGATTTTATGATGCGGACAGCAGCTTCTCTTCCCATCTTAAATGCGGTTTAATTGTCTAATGTTGTTGAGACATTTAATTCCCTTCCTATTGTTTTCCTGAACATTATGTACTAGGCCATACAGTAGATTGTTTGTATGATCATCATCTTTGTCCATTCAGTAACAGCCAATACAAAGAAAAAAAACAGTTCTGCCTTTGCTCGCTGACCCTTGACCCCAAAGTAGCGCTGTACCAAAAAAATCACACACAAAGCCCAACAGTGTGAGGCGCATTTTGCAAAAGGGCTGTGTGACTTTGCAGCTGCGGCATAGCTTTTGTCCTTTTAAACAGGGGAGCATAAACACACACACACACATGCACACTGCAGGAGGGCTACCGTGTCATCTTGCTCACAATAAAGCAGGCCCCAGATGTCTGCCCCCCCCATTAGGAGACACACAAGCCTCACACTGTCACTCACCAGGCCTTTGTTCTCACACAGCTACATATCGCATGTACACTACATTCAGACTCGGTGCATAAATGTTGCTTCAGTCTCTTTTACAGGGACAATACACCAGCATGCGTTCAACAAATCAGATGATGAGAATAGAAAATCTGTAAATGTTAATGTGTATAAATTTACACTAATAGAGCTAGCGTTTTTTTTATCATTCCTCAGGAAAATATCATAGCGTCAATTTCAAACTCGCCTCATCTTTCCGTGGCGATCGACCACACCGTTTGGGACATTCTAATCAAATCATCTCTCCGTTGCTATGTGCGTGGGAGGAGGCTAGAACATATTACAGCAGTGTTTCATCACTGGATTTGCTGGAATGGAATTCCAAACACGGCAAAGATAAAGCTTTCCAGTATCGTCGGAGGGTATTTTTGCACACCTGATATATTTGCATCGACTCCTAATGAAGCCATTTTTTTTTCCCTAATGTGGCTGGCATTTCAGATATGTAAAACAGCCTCAGATGCAAATATGACTTGAACCCTTAGGAGCATATTTATAAAAGATCAGCTTCCGCGTCCCAGCTGCTATTAAAACTGTTTACGTTGTATTATCACAATGTTTTTTTTCTGCACAGCGCGGCCTCTTTATTTTTTAGGACGAAAAAAGCATGCCAAAACATCTTGCTCAAATGAGTCATTGCAAAACCCCGTCCGGGGAGGATTGCAAAATCCTGTTAAATCTGGATCGCTTGTGCTCGATGTTGCCGTTGGACGGCTCTTCATTCACTTCTCCTCGTGATGATATTTTCTTCGAAAACAAACCACGCCGGGGCCGCGCGGACTGACACACCCTGGGAATCTTTGACCTGCTTCTACAGTGACCGAACACAGGAGTTAGAAGCGGTGCGTGGTCTGTGGCCTTTTAAGAAACCAGATAAACCGCAGTAAAAGGCTTGAATGTGACTGAAATCTGCCATTGTGCTTCTCGCTGACTGACCGTTGCAAAACTACAATACCCACACGCCCCGGCTGCCGAGGGGGGGAAGAGGCCTCACGCTGGCCCAGTGTTTGGAGAGGTAAAGCCAGCCTTGAACACATGTCCAGTCATCTTCCCTCTCCCTGCCCTCCGCCCCCCCTCCTCCACCCCAGGCCCTCGGCTCCCGCTAAACCAGCTCTTCTCGTTCCCTCCTTTTGTCTGTGTGTCAAAACGAGCCGAATGTTTTTCTTTTTCGCCGCCTGCTGCTAAGCAACCTGGGGGGATTCAGAGCGACGCAAAGGATTGCAAGTCTTAATCCAAACTCCGGGTTTTTGCAAAGTCAGCCGGTTTCGGGGGAGCAGCGGTATTGTGCGTGTCGGTGCCCCTGGCAGAATTGGCGTCTTTCCCCCCCTCCCGACAGAATCCTCACTAGCGGTACCGGTCGTTCGCAGCCTGCCATTTAGGTGACATAGGCTGCCCGCAAGTTGCATTTGGACGCCGGGTTTTATTTTCCAAAAACCCTGACATGTGCATGAGCATTTGGACGTGAAGTGATTGGATTTTTGCTGATCGCGGCGCGCAAAACAGACCTTTTATGGCGAAGGGGATACATGAAATGTTCCACAGTCGCTCCCAAAAAAATCCAGAAGCTGCATCAACATCACCGAAGCCCATTTTCTGTTTGCGTATTTACGCTCCACAGCGTTTCATGGCCACAATCTATTTTTTCTTTTTGATATATTTAGCAGCAGTGTAGACCTCAGCCAAGATAATTCTTATAGAATGTGTGGATCCTATTTGTACATGAAGTGCATTTCACCGTCCCAAGAGGGGACATAGGTTAGTGAGGCAGGAGAATCGCTGACTTGATCTCCTCTGCAGTTCTCTTGGCACAGATGGCTCAGACTAGTCCTCAAAGAATACAAGGCCGCATTCCTCTCTGGGCCTCAGAGGGGCAACGTCAGCATTAACGTATACGCATCACATTCCTATATCCTTGAAATTTGATTTGGTAATATTTTAATTGTAAAGTGGTCATTTTATTGTATAGGGGGGGAAAATGACACAACTCACAGGGATTATGATGCCAAGATAGGAAATCTTTTATTACAGAGAAAAAAAAACTTTTCTTCCAAAATATAGAAATCTGTACAACTTCCGCACAATCAATTTACATGAACTGTACAAATTTACAGCAGTTCATCACAACATACCCAAGGAAAAGAAACTCAACACGATAAAGATGTACTGACATGAGATCACAAGATAGACAGCTTTTCGTCTTGGGTAAGCTCGGATTTTTTTGTCTATTTTTTCTGGTTTTGTAAGTAAATAGAAAAAAAAGGAAAAAAATGTAAAGAAAAGAGAAAAAGAAAAAAAATAACAAAGGATACGTCTACACTTACAGATCATGGAAACTAAGATTTTTTTTTTTTTTTACCAAAACAACTTTGGTCCTTGCCAACACTCCCATCACAAATGGCTTCACTTACGAAAAAGCATTATCCATGTTAAAAGATGAAATACAAAGGAATACATCTAAAAAACACCTCAGGATAGCAATTATTGGCACTTCCCATGTGTAATGTTATGTACTCTACCATTTGTTGTACAGTTACAATACATTCTACAATATGTAAAACACCTCAAATGTGAAAGTGGCAATAATTCAACTAATCGATGACAATATTGACAATAACAACAACAACAAAAACTGCTGTTCCCTTCCTGTTTCATGACTTAACATGCACATCTTTTCCATACGGGTATTTATTGAATGTCCGAGGCCTGAGTTTGGCAATACATTCCAGGAGAGACTCCTCATGTCTCAAAGAAAATGTCACATAACTTCAACTTGACATATTTAGTGCATTTTATGTGCTATTTTACCTCTGACTACTCAAAAGCACTCTTACAACAATTCTGTAACCTATGTGCGCACAAGCTGAATGGATGCCATTTAAATAACCAATATTACGGAGGACTTAGACCATTTTTTGGGTGGTGGTAGTACAGTTGAGAAGGTGTTTGAGGGGGATTTTTGGATTTTTTTTTTCTTAAATTTTTCATTAAATGCAGATCTAAAAAACGAAAAGTCTGTTAAAAGTGAGTTAGATCACCAGACTAAAAAAATAAAAAGGGACAAACGGGGGGGTGGCAGAGTGGAAAGATGATAACATCTACCAGTGTGACCATTAAAACACGATGGATGATCTTTTCACATCCGAAATATAGACCAATCTCCTATCATCTTGTCGAATGACGTTTATCAAAGAAAAAAAAAAAAAAGCTATAATGGAGCAGTGTGATTTTAAAAACTGGTGTCCACCATGGAAACCAAACTCCGGGCTCCCATCCCAGCGAGCTCCTCTCCATCTGGCCAACGTAGAATCACTGCTTTTCACAGATTGCTGAAGGGAGTATCAGCAGAGAGCGAGAGGGAGGGAGGGGGGGGGGGGGGTTGCAGTGCGTCAAAGGCTATAGCTCTATTACCCATGATCCTCAAGCTTAGGGGAGCTTATACACCCAAAGGTCTGGCGATGACTGGTGAACCAGCCGGCCGTGACAGATCTGGTCAGCGGCTGAGGCCCCCGAAAGCGGCGGCCCGGCATCTGTTCCAGCTCGCGGTTTACCGCTCGGCCCCCGGGACGAGGAGTGAAGCGGGGGGGTACGTCGGACAACCATCACATCCTTTCATATGCATGTAAACAAAAGTTGCTACTCAAACTCAGTAATCAAGTGCAGCGCGATCCAGTGAGATGAAAACAGAAAACAACGGCCCAGTACCCTCGGTTCTTCATCTTTATCCATGTTCTCTTGTCTCTCACTAGCTCCCCCCCCCCACCCCTTAGTGCAGCTTGAGCACGCCATGTGCGTGTGCTGGTTTTTTATCCATCACCGTTAAAAAAGGGAAGGCTGAGGGCTTCTGGTCAGGGGTGGGGGGGATGTTCAGAGGAAAGGGGAGGGGGGCTGGAGGGATTTTAGCTGCCCTGGACAAAGGAGTCCGGCCCTGGCCCCCCTCCCCACCGCGCCCTCGAACCACACCGGCTCCCCCGACCCCTGCCTTCCCGCAGGTGATGGACGATGATATGTGTCACATTTAAGTCTACCTGCATCCACAGGGGGTCAAGCTAGCGCCGTGCATGGCCTCACTTTTGGCTGAACAGGAGGTCTGAGCTGAGGGGTGATATGTGGCACTTGAGGCACTCTAACCCCCCCCTCCAACCCCCCATGACCGAGAGGCGGGCGGGGGTGTTGCAGCTGCCGGGCTGGAACGGGACAGCGAGGGTCCGGGCAGCGCACCAGGCTGGCTCACATAGGCCTGATATTAGTTTAAAAATCACAAATGGCTCAAAATTCATGACAAAGGTCACCGTAAGGCAAACGCACCACACAGAAAGGACAGTCTTTCCATTTTAAAAAAAAGACCTTGTATATAGCTAATGTGAATGAAAATAGAAGACCGACAAGGCCCGGTGTTGTTTAGAATTCAAGTTAGAATCAATCTCTGAACAGTCGGTGCTCCAGACCTCCCTTTGGCCAAAGTTTCACACAGTCATCACTTAGTCCAGACCTTTTCAGACAAACTATTTTTTTCTATCAGCAACACAAATCACCATCTGCGTGTGTGTGTGTGTGTGTGTGTGTGTGTGTATGGGGGGGGGACAGCTTAGCTCCGCATATCGCCGGAGCATTGACGAACAGTGCCATATGAACGGATGACAGAATGTTTCTAACATACCACCGAAAATACTCTCTGCCTTAAAAAAAGGAGAAAAAAAACAGCTCTGAAATGTTCACAAATACAGTGTAAAAAATGGGTTTGAAATCCAGAGTTGTGCACTCCCAATTCAATAGACATCAGTCTATCCCAACGTGGGAGCTACAGTATGAACAAATGGCTAAAAACGGGGAGGGCAATAAAAACGGGTGTGAAAAGATGACATTCGAATGGATGGAATGCAGGCGATTTTCTCTTTAAAAAAAAAAAAAGTACACATCCCACACAATCTCACGTCAAAGTGCATTCAACGTCAATTCTAAACAGGGCCACGAGACCAGAATTTGGGCAAAACAGGGCCCCCCTTTTTTTTTGCTACACTTTGAATTTTGGTGATGCAGGAGATGACGAAGAGGCGAGGGGTGGAAAAGAGGGGCAAAATCAACAACGACAGGAACATGATTGTGAGTTTCAACAACATTCATTAAATCACCACCACCCCCACCCCTCCCCGGAAAAAGCTACACATACATGGGTGACGGGAGGGCGACAGTGCAACGGGACATGCTGGTATCCATAGGCAACAGGTGTCGCAACACATTCCACTTGCATATGGGTCGGGATGTGTGTGGGGTTTTGTGACGGAATCTGGGAGGAGAGGTTAGACTGAGGCCTTCGCTCCAACAGCTACAGGGTAAAGAAAACTAAATTCCCTGTGGTCCAAAAAGGGTGTTTTTATAGAAAATAGAGATGCTCTCGTCGGGAGTTTCTTAACCCTGAGCTAGGAAAGCAAAAGACACGGTCTAAACATCAACTTTCTCCTCACTCAGCAAACTAATTGAAAAATTGCAAATTGAAATTCATGGTTGTAGCTCCTTGTAGAGTTTCCTTACAATGTTAAGTTTTGGTGTTCTGCAGTGGTGTGTTGAACATGTACCCATAGTAACCACGAGTAAGAAAAGTGCAAAGTCAAATGTTGATAGCCCCGCCAGAGATGGAGCTGATCGCCATGTTGTTTACGGTTGGGGGGGGGGGGGGGGGTTGTGGGGGTGGGGTATGTAGAGCCAGTCTCCATGGGGGTTCCTGGTTGGTTGGTTGGTATAGCTGCCCCAACAGTTCCATTTCCACAAAGCCTCTCCTAAGAAAACGGAGTGCCAAGCTGATCCAATGACACAACAGAACAGATGATAATGGGGGGGGGGGGAGGGTAAAAAATATCAAACCTACGAGGTTTCCATCACCTGGACGATAGGCCACATCCTGTGTTTTTTTTTTTCTTTTTTCTCTTCTTCTTCTTTCACTATTTCATTTCATATTCTTAGCTTTAAAAAGGCTCACCCTGATCTGGTCAAATGATCTTGACCAACCACGACGTGACCCTGAACGAAAAAAAGTAGGCCGGGGGTGACAGCGTGCCTCTTTAGCTGGACACAGTCATCATGTTGTAGGCTTTGGAGGGACTGGTTCTGCCCAGCACCATCAGTTCCTCCTTGCAGCTGATGTGACTGTCCACCATGGGGCTCATGGGCCCGCTGTTTCCTGAGGGGGAGCCGGCGGCGGCCGTTCCCGGCATTCCCATGGGGCCGGGCTGTGACTCGTAAAGGACGCAGATGGAGCCGTCCTCGCCGATGCGGTAGGACACCTCGAAGGGGTCCACCCAGAGCGTGAGCTCGCTGGGCAGCAGCAGGTAGAGTTGCTGGATGGTCAGGCCGATGCGCTGGCCCGCCTGCCCCACCAGCGGGTCCATCTTGTGGTTGATGCGGATGCAGCGGTAGCCGGAGCCCTTGCAGGGCCTGTCTGGGAACCAGTGGTGCTTATATTGCTCTGGAGGGGAAACAAACAAGAAGGAAAGGAGGGAAGGGAAAGTTTAGCTTAGGCGTCATTGCCATCAGGCAGCATGTAATAATATAGTAATAAGAGCCAAACAAACGGATATATGCAATAACTAGCAGGAAATGGAAAACATTGCTACCATCTCATGCAAAACAGATGCGGAAATGCGTAACACATGAACTGTGGTGAACTGATGATGAACAAAGGTTAGTGCCATTGGCAGCTAGATAAGCCTTCATTATTTATTACATTATATGGCGGCGGAATCATATATGTAATAATGAGATCAAAAGCAACTGTGTATTTTTCAAAGGCCAAACTGAACAGCGTTTTCTTGAGTTCCTGTAATTGTATATAATAATAAAAACATGTCTAAATGTGCAGACGAATTGAATCTGCAACAAAAAAGTACTGCCTGTTTGCCACTGTGTACATTTGGGCTCTTTCCAGATATTAAACAAGAACAAGGCTTTGTTGATTAAGTGGAGCAGATCTTAATCTCAAATACTGTGTTTTTGCCAGGAGGTGACTTTACAGGTTATAAAACAGGATGCGACGTGACATGACAGAGTAAATAGAATGTTTTATTTTTCAAACTAACTTTAGAGGTTGAGGGGAAAAAGGCCTTTAGAATCCATCTAACTTGGTTGTAACTCATGCAATCGATTACACGACTTATGTAACCGCCTGTTTCTAGTCCTGTATCGCCTATAGATGGTAAAAATAAACAAAAGTGCTTGTTTGCAGAAACATACAGGGCGTAGATAAGTGGAAAGAAAAACATGGCCACCTGTTTGAGGCCTGATAAGCAGCCCTTAAACAGGCGGCCCAGCACTACCCGCGGCGTACGTGACAAAAGAGGGGGAACCTTTGAATTGCACAATCCCACCCTGACCCAGAGTGGCCGTCGTCAGTGTCAAAGTCTCCCATGACTGGCTGGAACAAAAAAAACACACACACACCCAAAGTGTTGAAAACTCAGTCGGCCATCTGGCACACACAGCTCCACCTCTTAAGGGAGACGGGCCCTTCTATTTCCTTTCTCCTCTCTGTCTGTGAGAAACCACCGACTTGAGGGTGACGCCACTCATGGAACGCTTTAGGCATTTCAGTGGTTAAGATGATGATGAGAGGAAAATTACACCGTCGGAAGCGTGATTTTTGGGTGTATAAGGAAGTCACGTGCGGCCCTTCTCTTTTCTTACTACTTCGCTTTTTGCACATTAGGAAAACTTTCCAATCTTAAGGTTCTAGAATAGTTGGGACAGTTTGAAACCTTTGTTCTAACCTTTTTATTTACTGACCTCCCTGCTTTAGAGAGAACACACCTAACCCCCCCCCCCTCCAATACACACACACCCCTCTCTATTTACAAGACTCATCCATATTGAATTCCCATTGATGCCGTTTGCATTGTGGCTAATGAAAAACGTTGGAAGTGAAGTAGGCCAGCATTCAGGCTGGGGCCTGGAGGCCACCTGTATGCATCCACGGGATAATAACACCCCCCCTCCCCCCCCTCCTCTGTGCGCCGTGTCTTATCACAGAAGGCTGAATACCGCTGAGCTAATGGAGGGGCTGGCACTCGTCAAAGAGCACAAGGGGCCGGATTCCAGCCGGAGACTTAGCCACAAAGGCAGCTACCTACAAACCCTGGAGCAGCTGGGAAAGGGTCGGCTCAGCGGGGCCTGGACTACATATAGGTATATAGGGGGAAAAAACAAGGAAGGAGGTGGGGGAGGAAATGAAAAGCTGGTGTACACCTAAACACAAAGAGTTTTCCAAACAATACTTTAGGCAAGCCTGTTTGACCATATTCCCCCTCCCCCCTGAATTGGAATGGGAGACATTCTTTCTAGAAGTGTGTCAAAAAAAATCTAAATTAATAAACTATTGCTGAATCAAAACCGGCCACCAGGGACTAACCCCCCCCCCCACTCTTCCCCTTCTGCTCGACACAAACAAGGCACCCAGCTTTTCAGCCCGCAGACACAATAGTGAGCGATTGTGATGTTTTCCACGGCACAAAAGCGCCCTGGCTGGCCCACCGACCCCCCTCCCTCACTCACTCACTCGGGTACTACAAGTTTTTTTGTTGTTTTCACACTTTTACCTCGTGGTCAAAACTGGGCTTGTTGTTGACAACCATTTTCCCCCTTTTGATTTGAATATATAAGAACTGTTGCGCGGCGGGCCTTTCTACAAACAGGGGGCCGAGGTAAACCACACATGACATCACTTAATGTAATTAATGTTTATGCGTGCTAAGTACGGGGTGGGTTTAACCGTGTTTCGGTGGATTTCCCCTCCATTTCCTCCCCCATTATGCTGCTGCCTCTGCCTTAATGCCGCCCTATAGGCGCTTGGCAGATCTCCCCTCCCCCACACACAGCAGCTTAACCCACTAACTTTTTGTCTGTTTACAAACAATGGAGCCTTACAGGGACAATTTCTAGGAGATTAATTTAATCCAAGTCAAATATTAATACATTAACATATAAGATATTGTGGAGCCTATTGCTTCTTTTCCATAAATAGTTTTTTTACCTCTTCAAATGGAAAAAATATGTATTGCAGTTACTAGTGGTTTATAATGTAATGTGCCAAAATGTAGTATTGCTATAGTCTGATTTTTTTCCCTGGGGGATATAATTTCATTAGAAGGGAATGTAGGTCATCTGGAGCTGTAGGAGATGGAGTGAAGCAGATGTATGGCGGCTTTAGAGCCTGAGACTGGAATGTGTTTACAGCAGGAAATGAGACACAATCCCCCGAGCACCGCCGTTCTCTAACAGTGGCCAGACGGGAGGCCCGACATCCTGGCTAATGGCCGGGAAACAAACGGGCTCCAGTCATCGGCAGCAATGAATGGGAATTCAAAAAGACGTTTATCGCTGCCTAGAAAAAATACGCCACAAATAGAGGGGGATTTTTTTTTAAGTCGCTACGAAACGATTAAATGTTATTGTGTAAATTATAAAAAAAAAAAATGGAGGGAAAAACTCTAATGTTAAACTTTGCGTTTGATTATTAACGTACTGGGTGCTGTGAATTACGTAATTGAGCTACAACGTTAACTCAGCGGAGGCTGTTTTGCTCCGTCGAGCGAGGCGCACTTCCTTGTTTGAGCCGAGCGTCTATTTTTTTTTTAATCCCATCTCTCGCTCTCCATTCCCGTCACATAACAAACACATTAATACATTTTCATTTTTGCGTATTTGCATTCGATTCGATTTCGGATCAATGTAATCGTCGATAAATCGACTACTAGATCGCCTGGAGTGTTTATACTTTGCCCCCCCCCCTCCTCCTCCCCCTCTCCTACGTGCGCAAACAGTGGTGCGCTTTGGTAGCGCAGATAGTGATACTTGAGAGAACAAAGAAAGGCTTCTTCTGAATCCCTCTCAAACCGATTAGACACGAAATTTAAGCATTTACCGATCAAACAAAACCCAAACTTCAACATCGAGTGTGTAGATGACGGTGCGATGCGTGTTTTTAAAGGTGTCGTGTGCGCGTAAAAAGGCTCGATTTCTCTTTTTTTCTGGTTTCCTTACCTGACAATATGTCCTGTAAGCTTTGGTTGAACGTTTGGACCTGTCGATCGTTTACGTGTCCTTTTACCCTCAGAAATCTCGACAGAAATCCGACGGCGGCGTTGATCTCTGGTTTCATCGTTCCGCGGGCACAAAGGGTATGCATTGAGAAAGGCAACGGCGACGGCCCGTGCGCGTTTCTTGGTTCTCTGTACGTGTGCGTCCGACTGCTCGTCTTTTCTCTCCACTTCTGGGCTGCGATCCTTGATTGGCGCTTGTGTTGTTTCTCTTGGCATTTATTTAGTCGAGGTAGAGGAGGTGTTTTTTTCTTTTTTTGTTTTTTTAATCAGAGAGTCCCGTGTGCGAGGACGGTACAGTGTTGGGAAAAGTAGACGCCTGTTGTTGGTAAATAACAGGGGGTTGGTTGGGTCCCTCGGTGCCACGTTGACCAACCCCACCCGCTCTCTTTGCTTCCTCCAGTCCAGAGTGAAGCTGCGCGATTGGGGAGCGGGTTTTTATAAGCCCCCCCCCCCCTCCCTCGTACCTCCCCTCTGCTCCCCCTCCGATACAGGCCGCTACAGCAACACCAGCGGCCAATGGGATGCGCCGCCGCCGTCTGACGCGGAGTCCGGTGGGCGGGGCCAGGGTCCGCGTCACCGCTCTGAAAATAAACAGAGGACGCACACACGTCGCGACGCGTTCAGGGGCCGCCCGTAATACGGGAAGTGGGGAAAGAGAGAGAGAGAAAAAACTAGGAACAAAAGCGAAGAAAACAAAGAAAAAAGTCCTTGTTGGAGAAGTGGGACTCGGCAGCTGCATCCAGTAACACGATATACCGGAATTGTCGTGTTTTATAGTGTCTTTATTCGTGTCCTCCTTTTTTTTATCCTTTTCTTTTCTTCTTACATGTTTTATAGTCTGAGGCGACACTAACGACAAACTACACGGTGACTAGCCTCGTCTACTTTTCGTTTGAGTTGTCTCTCAAAAGTTTAGGATTGACACGCATCTCTTATTTTCTTATATATTTCAGTTTATTTCTTCAGCACATCTGATGATCAGCGCTATACTGCACCAGCTGAAATCCTAACAGGTGAAAGTAGCTTGATTTTAATACAATAAGTCCAATATTGAGTATAGTTATCTTATTCCATTGGCAGACAGTTTAGGTTACTTACAAGTTTACAAGAAAAATCTAAATAAGCTAAACAATCTTCCAGTGGAATATGATAATTCTACTCATTATCCTCAATTCCTGTTAAGACTTCAGTTTTTGCAGTGTAGAAACAACAGGAGCATATCCCAAATAGAAATAAAGACAAGAAATAAGAAAATGATGCAAAAGACATCACAAAGAAAAGGACGGACAGAAAACAAAGGAATGCTCTGTAAATATATTAATAAAATAAACCCATTATATCAAAGAACTTTGTTACTCTAAAGTTGATGACAACAGAAGGGTCAATGCAGTTAAGTTATGGCCGGATGGCTATGAATGTATAAGGAAATATTAAACATGTTTAATATATAAAGAAGCAGAGGGAGCTGGGATATGAAGTCTTGACCACCTTTAAATAAAAAAAATAATTTCAGTGCACTCCTCTTTCCTTGTAAAAGCAAAACCCTTATTATGACTAATCAGTCACCATATTTGAAGATAGACAGTGATGTTTTGGAACTTCTCACTTTTATCTTATAACGTATTTAATTCCCTACTTTTCATGGGAATCGTTTTAGGCAATACAAATATATAGTTTAATTCAGTTTAAAAAATCTATTTGAGCTACTGCAGGTTGCGTGGTTGTTTACTGTAGTCGGCTGTAAAGTTCTACTGTGGGATCAAAGTCTGCATTTTATGGCTATTTTTCAGTTCAGGTGTGTGTTTATGTGTCTTTGTGTGAGACAGAGACAGGAAGAGAGAGAAAGACTGTTTAAATGACCTCAGTTAGGGATGTCACTTTAGTGTCTGTCCTGTCTCTCTCTATGTGTGTGTGTGTGTGTGTTCAATCAGCTGAAGATCAAGATAATTTTGGTGAACCCATTAGAGTTTAGAAGAGGCGAGCGTTACATCCCTTTTCAGAGGCCGGTCAGTGGAATCAGTGGAAAAGTACAGGCTGATGCTTTGTTTGTTGCGGACACGCGGTCTCGATGACCTGCCGGGCGTTCCGATCATGATGCAATCAAACACACAGACTCCATTCAGCCGCTCGCCTAAAGGTGTTGCTTATCTCCTTTTTTTATAGTTATTGGTTGCTATTGTTTATTGACTTTTATTATTCTGCATATTGACATGATGTTCCTGTGAGTTGTGACCACTACTTCACATAAACAAGACATATTAATGTGTAGCCCGTACACTGAGGGTTTTTCCAACCTGTACAACATAGCAGTGAGGGGAAAAAACGTATATTAAAAATCTGTTAACTTAATTTAAAGTATGATTCTCTCTATTTCTAATTACTTTGTCCCTTGGATTCTTTAAAAGAGTAGTGACCTCTTCTTGATAAGTAGCCACAACACTGTGATTCACTCATGGACTCTATATATGGACAAGGAACTGAAATCATATACAAGTTCGCACATGTAAGCACCCCCACCTCTTCACCACACACACACACACACACTCACACCAGGACTCACAGTTTCGCCCACAGTTACACACCACCTTGCTATTTTATGAGATGGTGGCGAGTTTCGGTGTGTTCCAAGAAAACATTTCGGTGATGCAAACTAACGCCCCGATCTCTGTTTCTGTTCCACATATTGTGGTTTAATGCGGGGCGAGGATTTCATTAATAACTTCGTTTCAATCACGGCCGTGCTGGATTTACCTTAGCTGTGACTTTTCACACCGCTCCCACATTCCACTTCCAATATTCACATCGCAGTGGAGTGAAATTTCTTGTGGCCCACAAAAAGTGTTACTGACCTGGTGCAGTATGAGACCATATGTGACAGTAGGAGTGCTGCAGAACCAGGCTTTAAAAATGCTGCTCATGTTCTTATATTTTTTGTTAAGCGTATAAAAGCAGTCTTTTTTTTATTTTTTGCAAATATAGGCGGAGGCTTCAGGGTTCAACTTAACCTTTTATCATCATGTTTTGGGAAATAGTTCTCGAAAGTCTGCTAACTTTAGTGACAAAGCCGCTAAAGGACACAGAAGCTGGACTTTCCCTTTGGAGGAGTTCTGTAAACTGTAAACCAAAGGAAAACAAAACTTTAAACAGGCAGTTTCTATCTATCATACATCTATCATACCCAAGGAACTCGCCAGTTTGTAAAGAGAGGAATAGTATTTAGCACAACACGAGGAACGAGTAAGTGTTTGGAGAAGTTGGTGGGTTGTGTGTGTTTTGATTATTTGAGTCATCGTGACTGCTCCATGTTGAAATCCTTTGTAACTGACATTAAAATCCAGCCAACCACTGGGGTTAAGAGCCGTAAAAAAAAAAAAAAGAACAGTTACAGCAACTGCCCTTTTTACCGATTAATACACATATCGAGTATTTGACACTCAAAACACAGATTTTGAGTGCAGTATCACTTTAACTGTAATGTGTTCATGTGACACAAGTTAGCACCGCTGTGCGGGGGAATGAGTCACAATCGCCACACACACACACACACACAGTAGGATGTCAGCTTCTGTTCCCATTACTCCTGCAGGATTTTACTCCTGGGAGTGCAGCAGCAGCAGCAGCAGCAGTGGAGCAAGCAAAGAGATTTGCGAGCGAACACTGTAGGCAGAGCACATCTGTACATACACACACACACACACACACACACAGGCAGGCAAATGCCTCTGACAGAGTGTGGGGGTGTGTGGTTGAGTTTTGGCAGCTCGGTGGGGGGTAGATAAAAGTCAAACGGGATAAAACAGAAAGAATACATGCAACAACAGAGAGCGAGCTTGTGAAGGGCGATTAAACCTGGAAACCCCCGAACATTCCTGTTCTTTTTCGTATATTGACAGCACAAGAAATACGGCGTTACATAGTACACCTGAAACACACAGACACACACACACACACACACACACAGACTGCAGTAAATGCCCTGTGGTACGAGTTGTTTTAATGCGCAGGGCCACCAGCGCCGGGTAAAATATGGCCCTGGCTGTTGCCAGACAAGGGTGGGGTATCCTGTGTTTGCGTTCGGCCCTCAGTCAGACTAATGAATGGAGGCTTTTATCTTGAAACCGCACGTGAAGTACAGTGGGGGAAAGAATGTCAGGTCGGGGAAGAGAGGCCTTGGCTGCCTGCTAGCGTGGGCAGGGCTTCTGTGAGTTTTTTTTTGTTTTTACCAAATATGCTCATTCATAGCGGCGAAGGCTCGGGGTGTATAGGTACAAGCTCGGGCACGGACGAGCGCTGGGAGATACACACGCCACCGCCAACGTCTGCGGGTCGCACAAAAGCCACGACGACGTAAGCTTTATTGGCCCAGACGCTAGACAAAACAACAGCCTGACATTCCTCAGTATACACATAAACATACACACACAGACCTAAACATTCCCTCAACGTTCACAGATGCTTATCAGTCTCTCTGAGCATGATCTGGCTTATCATTATCGCACACATTCACTGTGAGTGGAGTGTGTGTATGTGTGTGTGTGTGTGTGTGTGTCTTTGTACATTCTGGATGAACGCTGTTGATATTTTGAACCTAAACTCGCCACACATCACCTCAGACAATGCACAGATCCATAAAAGCATTTCCTGGATGCACCCGATTGGACGATTGCTTTCATCTGCTCCTGGATTTTACTGTTTTTTTTTTTTTACTTAAGTAAGATGAAACATTTGATGCTTTGCTGAAAGTGTTTCTGGAAACGAATCTGTCCTTGGTTTAGATCTACTCTTTAGAAATAGTTGCTGGAAGGGGTCGCGACTAGCCCCTCCCCCCGCCACCTCCCCCGTGCCTGTGCTCAAGCTGGAACGCTACCTGCTGCTGATTGGCTGATGCATTGTTGTTGGCTCCGTGCACACTTTATTTGTTGCCCATTTATGGGGCGGGGAGGTGGGGGTCTATGAACAACAGACCAGTGCACACAGAACAGACAGCTCACGGGCAGTGAGAAGATATTTGCTGAATTTGGCAAACTGGATTAGAATCGTGAACTCTACCTTCAAAGGGGCCTTATAATAAAGAGGGGAAAAAAACACTTTTTCAGTGCGTGTGTGGGAATATTTGTAGGTTTTCTGATGTTCCTCCAAACACACAAACAAAGACCACCCACTCGTTCTGTTGTAGCCTGGCCCTGCACAAACCTGGATAAACACAAGCAATATAGGCTCATGTTATGATGTCACAACAGGGAAGAAGTGATCGATGAGTGGTCAATTAATAATACTATAAATAACACTGGCCTTTACTAAATGAAGTGCATTCAGGACTAGGCCTTTATTGGAACATGGGAACAATTAGAGACAGGCCTCTATTTCTATTTTAGAAAAAAACAGGCTACCACTATAATAAAGAAAAACAAGATATCTTTTCTGTTTTAACATTCATTTATTGAAAAAGTACAGTTACATTACAGTTGGCATACGGAACATTAACAAAAGTCAACTGTTTTGGACGGCTTACCAAAGTTTAACCATCCTTTTAAAACAATCCTCCAACTCTGTGAATTCCTCCTCATCATCTCTCCCTGTAATGTCCTCATCACTCTACAGCCTCTGCCACAAGCTCCGCTGCTGCCATGGTAACAACGCTGGGTGATTTGCTGTTTGCGGCTTTATATGTCAGTGTTCCGGTTTCTTTCTGATGAGCTAAACAATCCCATCTGTACATTTTTGCATTGAATTGGACTTTGAAAAATTGGCCAATATTAGAGACCCTGCCTGCTAATGTAAAATTCTATACACTATTCTATATTAAAGTGTTTATGGTAGTCGCCCCCTCCTTCCGGAGCTCCGACCCCAGCTCTCCGGGGGGCGTGATATTTCCAACAGCACTCGGCTTATCACAACAGAACAGGGAAACACTGTGCTCGGACACATGAAAAGGTCAGCGGGAGTCTTCTGAGTGGTCAGCACACTGATAGATTAAAGTAACAATCGTGACAGCCTTATGTCCTCGCTGGAACAAGCTTTTCTTGTTTGTCTTGCCCGGAGCAAAGAGCGGTTTGTCTGGTGGATGCGCTTTACGCCACAAGGAGGCGAGACGCTGGACGCGGACGCGAGTCGCGTCACCCGTGAGCGTGAGCGTCCGGGCGTGGCTCAGACGGAGCAATCGCGTTTCAGAAAAACACGCTCCGCACCCTTTCGAGGAAGAGACTAATCTGACAAAAAGCCCACAAACTTTCCGTGATGCTCGGTTAATGCTGATTGAAGCAGGAAGCGGCAGGACTGGATCGGTGTGTTGTGCGCTGTGGCTTGGCCTTGACTCCCCCTTAGAAAAATGGAACAACACACACACCTATTTTTCCTCTTTACAATCGCTGTCCTGTATTACATTTGTTTTCCCTACTTCTGCTTCAGCTTAACTGCATTTACTGAAATCATTTAGAGGTTTTTGGATCCTGATGGATCTTTCAAGCAAAGCTGCTAACCCTTTTTTTTCCTGAAGCTATATTCCATTATGCTTATTCATAGCTCTCCAGAACATCTTAATGTTCCATGCTTGGCGAAACAAAAAAAACTGCACAGCATAAACTAGCTTTGAGTTAAAGAGGGGATAAACTTGTCTGTAGCTGTACATATTAATGTACAAATTATTCACTTCCTCTTTCCACTCATACATGAGGTTCTCCCTGCCCAGTGACTCAGTTCCTCAGTATTTAGCCAAGTAAAAGAAGGGAAGACTCCTACAGAAGTGGTTCCCAAACTGGGGTTTTTGAATTAATCAAAAATGATTTCAAGGTGATGGAGGGTCAAGACCGGATACAAGAAAAATGTTCTGGACATAGAATTCCTTGTGGATTTCAGTAGTTTACCATCTCAAGCAGCTAATCAGTTCACAGATTATCCAGTTCATCAACAGCTTTTTGGAAAACTTCTCTTAAATGTGATGATTTATTGCTTTTCTTTGGAAAATATGACAAAAAGCTGAATATTTTGGGGGATTTGAAAACCAGATATTTGAACTGTGGGGAACAATATAAACCTCATATAGTTGTGACTGCATCTCTCTGAGTGTAAGCCTGCATCTACACATGTGTGTGTATTTATAGGAGTGAATTTGGAGAAAATCGGAGGGCCTGCCAAGACCAGTCAAGACATGAAAGACGATTCCCGAATGTTCCGCCCAACATCTCCTTGCGTTGCTGAATCCCAGGTAAGAAACGAACCCGACAGCTTACATTTGTAATTCTCTCAAAAACCATCTCCAACCTAAAAATAGTTTAAAAGTAGCGTGCGTGCGAGTACCTGATGTCAAGGTTTTTCTTTCTTTCCCGCCTATAATAAGTATCCTGCCAGCAGGTACTGTCGCCATAATCCAGTCATCTGGGCTCTAAAAAAGCAAGATGTAAGGTACACCTGCTCAGCTGCACGCAGCGTGTTGGCTGGTGATCTGCATCACCTTTTAAGGGTGTTAAGCCCATGCATGGTAATAAAGCCAGACCCAGACCTTGAGTGCATTTAAAGGGGAATTCTCCTGTGGAAAATCAATCGTTTTCAAGTTTCAACGCCTGCAGCGGTGGCTCTAAAAAAGTTCTTTTTATCGTCTTTCCTAAGCAAAGTTTGGGCTGTGCTAGTAGCGTGGCTCCAGGGATAGGAGTGTCAATGGCGGGGTGTGTCAGACAGTCAACTACACATGGGTAGAGTTTTCATCCAGAACCAGCATGAGAGCATATTGCCGCTTGCCCAGCACTTTGTGACCTCATGACCACATAACTGTGATGATGACATTCCCATCAGTCCCAGATGCGTGTGCGTTTAAACACGGTAAACATCATACCTGCAGATCATCAGCGCGTTTGCATTGTGAGTCGACGGACACCAGACACCGGACAGATGTCTCATAAGGTTGTTTGAAAGTCTCTGTTTTTACTGGCAGGATGTGGCGGTGACTTCTTCAATCTCGCCAATCATTTGAGCCTTTAAACAGATGTGTGTCTCGTTGTTTTCAGCACACACACACACACACAGACAGAGAGAGAGAGAGAGAGAGAGAGAGACTGGACATGCTGACAGGCTGCTGCGTATGTGGCACGTTGCATGTGGCACATTTTTTTCAGTCTTGTGCGGCGACTTGCTGCCTTTTCCCCATGGCGGAATGGCAGAGATTCAAGGCCCCACGGCTGAGTCATTAAACACTCACAGACACACACACACACACAAACTCGGGCCGCGTAGCTTCGACGTCTGCATGCAGCAAGTTTGTGTGAGGCATAAATATGTAACGATTGATGAATATTACATACATGTTCCTCACACTTTATCTGGGACAGAGCCGTCGCACATGCTCACTGTAACTGTGTGGGTTCTAGACTGCAGGATCCTGTGAGCTACAGCACATCCTAGGTTAATGCTACATTATATCATGCCCTAAGTGATTATTTAACTTCAATCGGTTGATAGGTGGCTGTTTTTTGGGTTTTTTTTGCAGAAATTTACATTTTACAGAGGGTATATGACTGTCTTTCTATAGTGAGTTAGTGAGAAATTAGTATTTAGATTCACATGTGCTAACTTGACTAAATGTGCCTTAGGTTCCCGTCATGCTCAAAAGTGAAATCCAGGCCTCAGGATTCAAAAAAACATCTAGAGCAGCTGAGCGGGATAACAAAAGATTGAAAAGGAATGTCTTCCTGGATTGAACTTTTTCCTCTGGAAATCTGTTTGCCCCATATAATCACAATCATAAGATCATAAAAATATTTCTGCGCTCACTTCAAAGCCTTCAGCTTTTTGACACCGCCCTGTATAGACGAGAAGTGTCTCTTTCTGCAAGAGAACTGCATTAGCCGCTGAAACGTCAAAGACCAATATAAAGTGTACAATCATGTAGATAAGAAGGAACCCACAGGTTTTATCAGTCTCAGCTTGAAGGAGATATTGCTACACAGGTTCCACCCTCTCTCCAGGCTAAAAATGCAGCGACAGAAAGAGAGAGAGAGAGTGAGTTTGCACGTGTGTGTGTGAGTGAGACTCAATGACAGTGCTAACTAAAATCCTCACTGTGACTCACGCTTTAAACAGCCTCAAACAGCTGGGGATCAAATCCAGCCCGGGCCCACGCAAGCTGCCATTTCACTGCGAAGCGGCTCGTGACACGAGCTGCAGTTTTTTTACGGGCAATCGTGAGCTAAACCCGAAATGCACAGCTCTCCCCTCGGATCTGTGGGGGTACGAGTGCTGCGGAGACTCCAAACATGCAACACGATAACTCACTGTGACTCACAGGTTTGGTGTTTCAGTATCTCAGTAAGTTTTTCCCTTGATAGAAAATCCAATTTAAAACGGCTGTTTTGCCGTGTCAGACATTTCATACTTTGTTTTTGTGTTGTGTTTGTCAAGTCAAGTGTGAAAAATGCACCGGGGAGTCATATCATGCAGCTTCACGCACAGGCACTGCAAAGTGGAGCTACTCACCTATAATTACAGACAGTGACAGAATATAATTACAGCAGCATTAAGTTTGGTTAAGATGTAACCTCTGACTTTTTTTGGGGGGTTCGGATAAGCCAGTGGCTGCCTGTCAAGCATATCAGAGAGCACTTTAAATAATAGTGTGTGTGTGTGTGTGTGTGTGTGTGTGTGCGGTGGTGGGGGGGGGGCCCAGTTATTGATTTCAGCGTTATCCGCGTGCCTTTGCCAGCTAGCTGAGGCAGGCAAACATTAACTCGGATCAAGGAAGCGAAAGCCTGGACGTCAGCAAGGAGCCGCGATAAGAGGGACAGATACGGATGCCTGATTTGGTTTTAAGATTTTAAAAGGAACTCAATGTCGCCGCTGCTGCAGCGTAAGCACGCGGAGGCCGTGGATGCAGTGTTGAGCTGCTCCGGATGCCGGGTTCATGCATGTCCGCGGCGGTTTGCCAGAGCTTTGTCTCGTGTCAGGAAAAAAGACAACTAGTGGCGACTGCTTCTCCTGCATCTCATGTTTAAATCATTTAAATCACTCACACGCACCTAAAGCATAAGTGTGTCAGTCTTCTATATTCCTATATACCTAATCCTATTAAAAGACAAATCCCACAAACAAATATTGTCTCTGTACCAAAAGCCTAGATCATTCCTCCGTTCCCCAGACCTCCATTGTTGTCTAAAACCTATTACGATCCCATAAACGAACCATGCTGTTGCCCCGGGTGACATCACCATGAACACGGGCATTGTATTTTATTTTGAGTCAATCCCACATACACCACTCCAGTCGCTGTAAATGCTGCAGTAAAATAGTCTCCAACGAATGCACTGTTTGTTCCTTTTTTGAGTAACATTTGCTGTTTTAGAATATTGAAAACATGCAGCTTGTGGCCTTTTTTCTTTAGTCGTCTGCGTGCCACTACACAGTGATGTCAAATAGTGTATTTGCATGTTTGTTAGGCCTGGTTACTCACAAAAGATACTCAAAAGCTAGACATTATTCCAAGGATATAAAGAAAGAAAGAAAATGACAGCTCACTTTTGCCAGAAAATATCTTGATGATACCGAAGACCTTTGGGAAAATACTGTGTACTGACAAGACAAAGGGTGATCTTTTGGGACACTCTGGAAAAGGTTATGAAGACATTTCTAAAGTTTTGGGACTCGACTGAACCACGGTGAGCCATTATGGCGAAAATTTGGCACAGTGCTGAACTTTCCCCAGAGTGGCGGACCAAAATTACCCAAAGAGCAAGAGGTCAGAGAAGACAAAAACAACATCCAAAGAACTGCAGGCCTCACTGGCCTCTGTTAAGATCTGCGTTCATAACTCCACCATGAGATAAAAACTGGGTTAAAATGGCTGCATGGCACAGTTCCAAGACAAAAAAACAACATTGCTGAGCAAAAAGAACATTAAGCTTCT
Organism: Eupleurogrammus muticus; assembly: GCA_036785175.1. Taxonomy (NCBI): domain Eukaryota; kingdom Metazoa; phylum Chordata; class Actinopteri; order Scombriformes; family Trichiuridae; genus Eupleurogrammus; species Eupleurogrammus muticus. The sequence continues at coordinate 9,238,219 of JAYKQN010000022.1, forward strand.
CATCACTTTTGCCAGAAAACATCTTGATGATCCCAAAGACCTTTGGGAAAATACTCTGTCCTCACAAGACAAAAGATGATCTTTTTGGATGGCGTTTGTCCTTTTACATCTGGTGGAAAAAAAGTAATGCCACATTTCAGAAGGGAAGCATCATACTAACAGTGAAATACGGTGGTAGTGTGATGGGGATATTTCTGCTGCTTCAGGACCTGGAAGATTTGCTGTGATGAATGAAATCGTGAATTCTGCTGTCTACCAAAAAAAAAAAACTGAGCCGGCCAAAATTCCTCCACAGCTCTGTAAGAGCCTCACTGCAAGTTATGGCAAACGCTCCATTGCAATTGATGCTGCCGAGGGCCCAACCAGTTATTAGGTTTAGGGAGCAATCATTTTTTCACACAGGGACATGGAGGTTTGAATTTTTTCTCCTTTAATAATACAAACTTGTATTTAAATACTGCATTTTGTGTCACCTTCTTTGACTTGTGTTTAAATTTGTTTGATGACCTGAAACATTTAAGTGTGAAAAACATGCAAGAAAAAAATAAATCCGAAAGAGGCAGGCAAATACTTTTTCATACTGTACATGGTCTTTTTCCATGAGAACGCCTATCATTATAGAATACCAGCAGCTTGATCTGTTAAACTACGGGCACTAAGATACAGAATGAACAGTACAGCATCAGGGCTTGTACCGTGGAGACAAACGCTTCAAATAATATAGCATGTAAATGTTTCAGGTTATTTCTGGTTGACTCAATGTGTCAGGAGACATGCCAGGACATGTCGAGCATCTGCCAGACCGATGGTTAGTCTCTGTAACGTCTGAGGTTGAAGTGGGTGGTGAGAGAGAATAAAGCCAATCATCTCGAGTTTCACTTTCGTGCTCCGCGGCCGTGACGCCGCTGAGATCTTTAACGTCCTCCCTTCCATAGAAAGGATTCTGCGAGAGGCAACTCTAAATGTCTGGTTCTAGTGTCCAGTTCCTGAGTTTTTAAAGTGCAATGTGGTGTGTGTGTGTGTGTTTGTGTGTGTGTGTGTGTGTGTAATAGATGTGAATATTCTCACTAAGGAAGTGAGGTTCAAGCTGTGTTCCTGCTAGAGCACAGGATGCTGTGTTGGTGAGTTATGTCAGGACATGTCGAGCTGAGTCTGGGACTTGGCCCAACATGCTCTGAACTGTGTGTGTGTGTGTGTGTGTGTGTGTGTGTGTAGGGGAGGGGGTGTGTAGAGGCTGCATCATGACTCTCTCTTCTCTCTTCATTGCGACTCGCCTCTTTCAAACCTGTCTAATTTCAGATTTCTCTGAGCTTGGGAAAAGCAACAAGCACAAAACGTCACGCTGCGCGGACTTGACAGACTTTATCCCGCTCCGACGTGTTTTAAAGGAAACGTGCGTCTTTGATGTCGGGGGTTAAGAGTTCACAGAAAAAAAGAACGAAAAATGGTAGAAGCTCTAGAGTTTCCACTCTCAAACCACAGCGCAACATCGGCGAGCTTAAAAAACGATGCCTTGTATTTATAATGTTTCTAAAAGGGCAAACAAACAGTGTCTTTCAAAGGAAAATCATGCGTCGCCATGGTTATGTCCGCATATCCCGCTCCCACCTCCAGAGCAGGGCTCGGCCCAAACATCAGAATGTACCGAGACGCCGTGGCCCGAAACATACAGCGACTGTCACAGGGAACATTCCTGCGGCAGCGCAAATTGAAGCAGACCGGGGCGGATGAATGGGATCAAACAGACTCAACAATGGGATGTGGTGCCATTACAATGAATGTCATGTGGCTCCTGAGACTTAAAAAAAACCTTGATTGAAAAAATCTTCTTGCCAGTAACAATTGCTTTTTTTTTTTAACTTCCATCTGTGCATTTTCCCCCCCTTTTATTTCTAATCTGCTTTTATTGTAAACCAGTGGTTTATTTTTTTTATAACGCCGAAACATATGGAAACCTGGGCAGCACGAGGACAAAGGGATCCTGTTACTTGCAGCATTATAGTCATTATAACGACATGGAATGTTAGTTTGTGGTTTGAAATAATTGGGAAGGTGGGGTCTGTTCAATTTGCATGAAAAGCTCACAACCACATGCTGCATGGCTTTTGTTGCACGGTGCGTTCAGGTCTCAGACTTTCTATTGCTTTTTTGATGGTCACTAATTGTTACTGTAGTGTGTTCTGGGAAACTAAAATGCATGGAGTGTACAGAAACAGCTCCACATAACTGCACTTTAATGTAATTTTTTTAAATAAAATATACAAACCCTATGGCACCTGCAAGATTTATAAAAGTGAAATCCAGGCTCCTATAGCTTGCAAGTATTAAAAAGCCACGCCACTAGTTGTGTTGCAGTGAAACTCCACCACACAAAAGACGCATTCGGCTAGAGTTACGTAACGTAACACATCAGCTGTCAACGCTGACAGAGTGTCGGTATTAACCCGAAGGCAGCATTTAATCGAGTTTATAGCTGGCTGTTTGTTTATGTAAATTGTAAATACAAACCATCGTAAGATAATTTGCAGCTGTTTAATTGGTTTTCGTTTACACAAATTAGCGAGACGCGCGGACGCGGGAGACTGGGAGGGATATTATCTGCGCATAATTCATCCTGACTTGACGCCCCTGATGAATTCCGCCGAGGCGCCTTTCGCTTTTTGCAATTTTAAAAAAAATCCTGGATTTGACAAAGGGGGTTCAGATGTTTGCGTGTGTGAAAAGAAAGAGAGAGGGGGAAAAAAAAAACAGTGGAAATCAAACGCATTCATCCAGTACTCTGACCATATGGCTGCCAAGCCTCTCAGGACTTCAACAAAGGCGACTAATCTCTAGGTGTCAACCCGGGCCCATTAAAGCTATAGAATATGACAGGTACTGCCCCCCCCTTTCCCAGACACACACACACACATCCCCCCTATACGACTGCAGCATTCGTGAGGGACCACACTGATCCGGGCCTTGCCTCCCACCTCTGTCCCTGCAGTAATTAAATGAGTGCCGGTGGCGAGCAGCACTCAGGAAATTGGCCCCGCTCAGCCGCTCTGTCTTCCGCGGCTTAAGAGGCGGGTTCAGGTGCCCGGAGTCAGAAAAATAAAGCAAACGAGAGTATGGGGCGGCATCGGAGAGACACGAGAGGGATGAAAAAATGCGTCCGAGTGGCAGAAAGTGAGAGATCCGCAGACAGAGACGAGGGAACTTGATTGAAACGCCCTTCAAGGTTAGAGTGGAGATGAGCGCTCTCTCATTCCGCGCTCCCTCCCACTTGTGAATTAGCAACAGTGTTAGAGCGACCTGAGGGGGCAGAGATGGTGGGATAGTTTGGACATTTAGCCCCATCTCTGGGGACCATTATTTCGCCGAACCCTCCAGTATTGAGACTTGTAGCGATTTCCCTTCTTTAAAAATGTCGGAAAAAACGCTATTTCACCATATTCTCAGGAATATAAATCGATATAGCCATGTAGTAGATGGATCGTTACACCCCTATTGCTTACTGTTTTACCCAGTATTGCATGGATACAGGAATATCTATGTAAGGTGCAAACCAATAGCGTTGTTGCCATGGTTACATATGTTTTTTTTACAGCTGAGTTGCAGAAAGGTCACAACTCATAACAGGGTGATACATTTTCTCATTGAAACCACACACTTCTGTTATTATCATGAATTTATCTGGATTACTTAAATCATTTAGAAGAAGCTGAAGCATGTGTCATGGCCGACTCTCGCGTTGCGTCGAGCTGTGGCACATGTGCACTCTCAGATGTTTATTATTTTTAAACTCCTTTTTGAAAACCAGCAATTTTAATATTAGCCAAACTTGGCTGGATTTGATGCACGGGAGCTGAACCGTTTAATAGAAGCTTCGGGACTAGACTCTCTCTCTCTGGCCTCTGGTCTGCTGCCAGGACCTGCAGCCCAGCTATGAGAGTGACTTGGATGGGCAGCAAGTGTTAAGTCATCATATTTCTTCAGATTGCATCCTTCACCGGTGGTTTCAGGAGACCCCTGGTTTGTGTTTATCCCAAATTAGATTCATGGCTGCAATTTGTGCACCCTTCAGCAACGGTTACACTTAGCTAGGAGGTGACAGAGGAAGTTAATTGGCTCCTTCACTTGCTGCAGCGAGGCTGTTGATCAAGTGTTGGCACGCCACACAGCCCTGTGGGGCGAGACTCATTCACGTGTTTTGTTGATCTTAAAGGCCGCGCTCTGCTGTTATTAGGGGGGGATCACCAGATAAAATACCTTACACAGAAAAAGGGGCGTATAATTCATGTATTCTTTTTTTTTTAATGGAATACATTTGAATTTGGTTCAGTGCTTAATGGTCGAATCAATCGTCGGACAAAAGGAAAGATCAAATATACATTACAGGCTTATCAGATGTCATGCTGCTTAGAGACGGCTGGTTCTAATCGGTGAAAGGGGCTGTCACAAGATGGACGGGGCAAAGGGAGACGTGTAATGAGATACGCACAAACAGTGCCAGACAGAAACCTAGACGAGGTGCAACTAAATTGTAGTAGAGGGGAACAGAAAGTGACAACGGCGAAGTAAAAAGGGAGGAGAAAAAAAAGGCCAAATGGTAGCTTATTGCAGGAAATGAAGGTAGAGAAAGTGAGCGGGGGGAGAGGACGTAAAAAGCGAAGAGAGCGCCAAAAAAAATAAATAAAAATAGAGGAGATGAGGGCCCGATGGTTAACAGATGTAACGACGGCGGGGTTATAAATAAAAGAGAACATAGGGAAGCTTGGCACGGAGCGTCACAAACAGGTCGAGGCTAGTGTCCTGCCAGTCTGCGCTTGTTACAACAGCTGTCCAACCTGCTCTTGTTCATGTGTCACACACACACAAACACACACACTTGTCATTTGCATCGACTGATGGTTACCGTCCGGCCCTGCACAGAAACTGATGGGCGCAGACTAGATTCATGTGCAAATGTTTAGGACTGAATGGTTTTAGGTAAAAGAATAAAGTGTGATTTTTCTGGCAGATATTTTGAGTTTTGGTGCACAACAACATTTATAAGCACCCCCCCCAGCAACACACACACACACAATGCTATTGAGGGAAACACTGGGGGTGATATAGTGTTCATGTATTTACATACGTGTGGTCATGCACGTATGTGTCATATGAGTCGTTCTATCCATATAGTCAATAGTATAGGGGTTGAAGGTTTGTTTGCTCTGTTTGTGTGTGTGTGTGTGTGTGTGTCTGACTCCTGCAGGGTAATTACCGAGTGAAGCCGCGGGAGAAAAATCAGGGCGGCTTTTGATGAACACACGCGAAACACACACGCATATTACGCCCGAACACCGCGATCACACTCGACACAAATCTTCAAATAACCCCTTTCCAAGCATCATTTTTAAGTCCCTCCACGGCGTGACGCACGGCACAAATACACGGTGTGCACAGGAGCATTTTCTCCTGGCGAAAAAAAAACAATGATCTAAGAGTTAGATTGTCCCAATAACGGCATGCGTGCATGCGTCTGAACACTGTAATACAGCCGTCTGCGAGCGTCTAGCCACGGTTTAGTGGCTTATCGGCTGGGTTTTAACTTTTGTCTGTTCGGCTGGTGGCGTTGGTATGAAATCGCCAGTGAAAAAGGGAGGGCTATGGTTAACAATAAACACATCCTTCGGCGGCGCGATTCGCCGGCTTTCTGCGTACAACGTCTCGCAATTCACATTTACAAGGTATAATATAAACACACCTGCCTGAGAGGCCGCAGCCCCGGTCTAGACGAAATCTGTCATTGGGCGACAAGAACAGGGTTTACTTGTTCCTGCGTCCAGCCGGAGCTGAGCCCTCTGTATTTATGAGGGTATTTCCTACCACGCGGTATTAAGTAAAGGCAGGAACAGGTTAGTAGAGCGTAAAATTCTCCCCTTCATGTATAACAAAGCTGCTCTTTGAAGATTAGCACGGCAATTGCTGCCGGACTTGGATTTTTTTTTGGGGTGAGTACGATCAACGAACGTACCGAAAATTACACATTTTGCAGCCAAAACAGAGTCCCCAGACGAGAGCGAGCATGCATGTCCCTGCATGTGTGCGCGCGTGCGGTTTAGCAAATATGAGAGTTAGCGGATGATCAAAGTGCAGAAACGACGGGGACAACTAATCGTAATTGGCCGAGGCATTGGCATTCCAGCGCCTCCACCTCAAGAAGCTCTTTGATTGTGGGAAATGAAGTGTAAACAGTAACCATCTCACTGGAAACAAAATGTACAATATTACTTTATTTTCCCACAAGGGCAAAGCTGCAAAAAATGAAACCCTGAAGACTATAAAGGGATTATAAGACATCCCGGCTGATCTTATCTGTTACATAACCTGCGAAAGATTGCAAACACAGTAATAAAGTTAGGGATTTGTTTAATATTGTGCAAGCAGCTTTATCTCGTCATGTCGGCGTAATGACAGGAATAGTAGCATCTGTGCAGACGGCGTCGCATAACAGCAGAAGGGTGGGAATTTATCACGCGTCCTCCTGAACCTTGTGGATTTATTAGTTACTATAAAATAATCCATTATAAATTATTGCAGCAATTATGTGGTCAGAGTTTAACTTTGGAGATGTGTCGGGGGGGGAAAAAACAACCCATTAACCTGTCGACTGGTTGCAATGAATGCATTAACAATGGGATAGTCCCACGGGGTCAACAGTACATTTAAATAATCTAGTTCTCAATAAAAAAAAGGAAAGAATCACATTTAACAGTTGCCTGAAAAACATATTTCAAGGAATGTCATCCTGTAATGTGTTACCGTGTAACCAGCTGTTATAAAGACACCCCTGCAATTTTATCACACTTTTAGGAATCGTGACGGACTACTGTATTATTAGCTGCACCCTCCAGTCTGGCCGGCATAATAAATCCAACCATATGGGGGGCGGCGGGCAAGAGAACTGACAGCGTGTGTTTGTAAAAGATAAAGCCGAGCTTTGTAGTGCCGCAGCCTGCGGGGGGGGGGAGGACACACGCTGCAATTTGTGTCCACCGTTAAAAAAAGACAGCTCATCAGGCAAAAACCAAAAAAAATCAACAAAAGGAGCCAATGTGTTGTTTTTATTTGTTATTCCTTTATGGACATTCAGAAGGCTGCGACGGAAAGGGTCCCGAGACGGCCAGACGTCTCGTTCCTTCCAATTTCAGGTGTTAGGGTAATAAAAGTGGTAACATCTAAGCCAGGTATTACGGCCAAGTGTCCGCCGTGTGAAGACCTCGCATTTGATCTACAACGACAGAGAAAGAGCTTAGCAACCTGCTTTTCCTGTACGAGGACTTGGACTGATGAATTGGACGTCAACAAACTGTTAAATAGCTTTTTTTCAGACAATAAGCCCAGGAGTAGTAAACCTGCCTCTGCTGCTGTCTGTGTATTGTATATGTTGGTGTATTGGATGTTAGTTAATAGTACATGCATTCTGATTCTCTTTTAAAAAAAACTTTAATAAAAAGCACATATCAAATGTTTTTTGCAGATGGACGAAAAATGTAAAAAAATCAGATTTTGATCTGTAAATACCCCGATGAGAAGGGGGGAATGCATTTCATTTCCTACCACATTTTATCTGCACGAAAACAATAGGCCCGGCTGAAATTGAAAGATAACGAAAAAACTAATTCGCAAGGCGTCTTTACGTCATCCCAAAAGCTGGACTCTCTCCCGCGCCACGGGTCTGAGCTAAATATTAAGCTACATTTCCACACGCGCCGTATCGCTCACAGTGGCCTGGAGCTAGTTCTGAGTCCGATTGGTATCTGCGACGCCGCGATGCGTTCACGAGCCCCCGGACAAGAAGCTCGACACGCACGGGGCCCTGAGTTCAGCCTTCAGGGGTCTATCCTGGCCCACGGCTATCACCATGGTGACGGGCCCTTTGAAGAAGGTCCCCGCGTCACCTTCAAGTGGCTGCGATTTGCTTTTGTTCTTGGTAATTAAAATGGATTATTGGGGCGGTGTGTGTGTGTGTGTGTGTGTGTGTGTGTGTGTGTGTGTGTGTGTGTGTGTGTGTGTGTGTGTGTGTGTGTGTGTGTGTGTGTGTGTGTGAGTTGGGGGGGGTCCTGCTTCCAGTTTAGGCGTACATTCTCCTCTTGCCTTGACGCTTTGATTGGAACAATTAAAGCAGAGGGGAAAAGAGACAGGGTAATAAGGACTAATTGATTATCAAAGGGGAGTGTCGTAATCCTTGACGTCCCTTTAACCTTAAAACGCCTGCAACCCGGATGGTTAAAAAAAATCATAACAAGCAGCGTAACATTGCATTCAATGAAAAATAAAGTTTCTTATTACGAGAAAAGATCTCGTACTTATGTAATCCACGTCTGAGAATCAGAACCTGACACAAGCATTGATTTTATTTGCTTTAATATTCTTCTTTATTTAAAACACTGGGAAACACTGGCTGCTTTTCGTTCAGGTGACGGGTGTATTGATGGTGTGTGAATGGGATGTAGTATAGTAAGTATGTACGTACGTTGAGTGTCCAGGTGTCATGGTTACACCAATGCCGATTAGAGGTTTAGAATTTATGTTTCGAAATTACGTCAGATTTTATTGCAGCAACAAGGGTGCAAATTATAGCTTATAAATTAAAACTCACAAGTACGAGGTAAATGTTTTCTATTAATCAATCACCTTCTTAGTATTTAAGCAAGAGGTAATAGACACTCTCAGTGTCTTGGTCACTTACATTAAAATTGTATTTTTCTCAAGTCACATTTAATGTCTTTCGTTTTAGTCGTAGCCACAATTGAGTCATGGAATGAAGTGATGTCAACAGATACTTATAGACAGAGACGATAAATACGCCTGGCTACTGCGGAGTAATTTGACCCTGGAATGAAAGCCAATTGTTACTCTTTCCACCCCTGAAGACAAAAGCCAGATGTTAGTGGGTGTTAGCGGGGTTTTTCGTCCGGTGTAAAAATGGCTCAATCGTAATTCCTCGCGCTGTTGTTCGCTGACCTTGAGGCGGTTCTGGTCACTGTAAAAGTTAGTTATGCGTATTATAGAGCTGTGTTGTCCCACGACTAAGCGATCTAGCTCTCGATGCCTCCCGCAGCCATCTGTCCTGTCAACGTGTCCTTCAGCTTTACACGGAGCCCCATTAATACTGGGAGGGCGTTAGCTGCTGTATGGGAGCTATCAGGGAGATGTAGACGGGGTCAACCTTGATCTATAATTCCGGTGACTCCGCAAAGAGAGCCGGGGCGACAGTGATGGATAGCGCTGGGAGAGGGTGAAGAGGAGAGGAGAAAGTGGTCGGACAGACAGATAGAGGGAAAGAAAAGAGCGGAGAGGGAGAGCGAAGCAGACATCAAGAGGAGAGAACCACAAAGGAAGAGCAGAAATGAGCTTGAAGTAGAATCAAAGCATGCGATTCGATTTTTCTTTTTTTTGGGGGGCGCTTGGGATAGGGATTACATGGGGAGCAGTGCCAGGGAGAAGCAGAGGAGGTAGAGAGACAGAGAGAGAGAGAGAGAGGGGGCGCTGACCTACTTTGAATGGGAATTCTAATTCGGCATCTGAATCAGCGAAGAAAAAAGAAAAAGAGAGAGAAGGGAAACAAGAAGATGGAGGTTTCTCGCTACCAGACGCTCCTCCAGCAAATCTGAACCAGGCAGTAATGTTCCCACAAAGGGCTCGGCTGTCCCACACGGGCCTTTTGTCTCACAGCGACTCTTTGATGGGATCATCTGACTCCGTAGAATCACCAATGGCCGCCGCTCAGACCGGCTCCAATCAATCTCTCCCCCATAACTTGTCTGCATTAGGCTTTAATGGAAACAACCTATATAAGGCCCATTTGTCTTGTGTCACGGTGCGACGCTGCAACCATGAAATGCCCTCAAACAAATTTCCGCGTCCTATAGCCCATATTCAGAACCTGAATTCTTAGTCTGTGTGTAATTAAATGTCATATGATCTAAGGGGAAGGAGATTAATACGTGGGGAGGTGAGGAATGGTGGGCACAGGAACAAATATTGACCATAGGTATGTAATCAGACATATGGGGGGGAAGCCTGCAGGGATCCACAGGAGGGATTGTGTATCTCTGTTATATTTGATAGATACGACAGAGAGATGAATGGCCTGAGAATTTTAATCTTGGAGTTCAGAGCGAGTAAACACACACACACACGCACACACAACCCTACTGTCCTGGAGGTGTTCTCTTCCTATAAAAGAGATTTCCACATCAAATACCCGGCTGCGTAGACAATTTTCTTGAGTGCACGGGGATACGATCGCGTAGGAATCGCAGCTCCGCACAGGGATTGGTGCGAACACGTCCTGCAGAAAACAGAGGCGTGCATGTGTGTGTGTGTGTGTGTACAGCGAAGGGAACGCAGTAATGCTTTTCTGTCACTTTCAAGTTTAAATAATACCACAGATAGCGGTCATTCATCAACGGGATGCACTTGTTCTTAATTAGAAACTGATTCATGCTACTTTATCTCAGCATTTTGATGGGGAAAAATACCTTGGAAACAGCCTGATTACCTGCACCTCTGGAAAGGATGCATAATTTTATTTAATCAGTGCAAGTTGTGTGCTATTACAGGTGTTTATATGCTAGACAATGATTATTTTACAGGTATAAAGACCTCTCCATTGGTTGACAACAAATCTCCAGCATTAAACTCTACTGATTGCTTCAAATGCAAAGCATGAAGTCCAGTTTGTGTAAGACATGTATCACGTTGAGTGCTTATCAGACTGCAGGACAATGCTCTGCTCGCGTAACTGCCAGATACGAGCTCCTACATGTACTAACACGGCTCGATTCAACAGATAATGTTGATTTGAGGCGCTGCGGGTTCTGTTTTGTTCTGTCCTGTCTGTTCGTGGGTTCTCTCTTTCCCGGAGCCATCTGTGCTAATGCAGCAGTCTCATGGAAATGAATGAGGAGGATGCATTTTTCTTGATGCAATGCTAATGTCGGTCGCAGCCTGGGGGGATGTTTTTTTTCAAGGAATCTGGCAGATTGAGGGCGTTTTTTATTTTTTTTTATTGGATCAGCTGCCAGTGTCGGTGTATGGAAATGGATTAATGGATTGCTAAGTTTGTTTACTCAACATTTCTGGAAGGTTTTAAAGGTTAAAAAAAGGCTGGAATGAACGTCTTCGCAGATTTTTTGGAGCTGGATAAAATACCTAGGAATTTTTTTCCCCCTCTCACAAATAAAACAATGATCTAGCAAAGTGTTGGGGGTTTATATTACCTGTAGCTACGGATACCCGATACCTTGTACTCGTACAATTGCCACTGATACCGGAACACTGACACCACTTTATGGCAATGCTCGATTTACATGCTCAGCTGGATAAACATGTAAATGGAAATGATATCCGGCAAAAATCTTGAGAGGAGGTACAAAATCTGCTGCTTAAAACACAGGCGACTTAATTAAACATTTGAAATGCCACAGTGACTCATAACATAGGGAATTAACTTGTCACAGCAGACGTTGGCTGAGAAAAAAAAGGAAATGAAAAAAACATGTCCGCAAACTTGGTATTAGTGTCTGTATCAGTATTAGTATCAGTACACACAACGCGAGTACACACACAGTACGTGATTTGGTAAAAAAAAAAAAAAAGAAAGTGGTATCCGTGCATACTGACCTGTAACAATAACCTGAGGCGGGTTTGGAGTGTTGCGTGGGTCAAACCGTTCCTGAGTGCAGGTGGTCATGTCCATTTAAGGCCTCTCATCGGCTCCCTCCAGGCACAGAGAAAAGGGATTGATGGGAATAGAATGGGGCACACACACACACCCTGGATGAGTCACACACACACACACACGCATTCAGTCACACACACGCGGGTGTACGGACAACTGCACAGAGAACACAAAATCAATCAAACTCCATGACAAAAGGATAGAAAAAAAAACGACAGCAGTGGGCGAGGCTGTGCAATTAATTGAATTTTAATCACGATTTCCATTTGCGTGTCAAACGATCTCCAAACTCATATAATCCAGTTGAAACGATTTATTTTGCCGTTTTTCTTTACGCAATTTCTGATTCCCTCTATCGAGACCCTGTTGACCTTTAGACTGTTAAAGCTCCTAAATGTGTTTTTAGCATGAAATTTTACACTTGTTATCCATCCTAGAGCTCATATCTCTTGTAGAACATGTAGATCTAATATTGACCATTTCATTGACCATTTCATTGACCATTTCATTGTTTCATTTGCTATAAAGTGATGGTCGTGAATCTTAGCAACGCAACAAATCTGTTTAACTGTCTCCAATAAAAGCACAAAGCCACTCATGCTGAAAAAAATGCATTGTGTAACTGGAAAGGAATCTCTTAAATAATCACGATTTCATTATTGACTAAATTTACCATGATAATGATTTTTTCCCATAAAAAACAGCCAGCAGTGCTGCAGTAAAACTGTAAAATGAGTTAATTTTCACCTGCACGCAATTGGTTCATTTAGCTTGTATCTCCTACTATGTGTGCATGCTTTCTTCTTTGAGTTTAGATGTTTCCTCCAATGGGTGAGAATGAAATATGTAAATCAAACATAAAATCCAATATTAATTTAAACAATAAAACCTTTAATACTTTAATTCTCCAAAGAGCCAGAAAGCCTTTTAACGCCATTTTTTCCTTAGCGCTCAAAATCACTTAGCTCCAAATGCCTATATGTTGCAAAACTTCATATGGAATAAGAACATTTAAAAAGCAGAGCAGAACACTCGCTCATGCTTCAGACAGCCACTAACAAGATCTCTTTCCAACACACACACACACACACACACACACACACACACACAGGCCCATATTCATTAGCTTGCCCTAAGTGTGTGAAAAGCTTTTCCATATGCAATTGGCGTGCTAATGTAATTGTCTCATAGATTGTCTTCTCTGCTTCTAAAAGACTAATGTGGAAACTTCTCTGCCAGAGCGACCCCCCCTCACCCCCTCACCCTCCCTCCCCCCAGTGCCCGGGCTCACAAGCGTGCACGCTGTATCTGTGTGTGTGTGTGTGTGTGTGTGTGAGGGGGCAGCAAAGCTGAGACAGGTGAACACACTGCCTCCTCCTGAAAGCGGATCTCTCTGGCGTAAAGATTTCTTTCCTCTCTGTCGGTGAAATAAAAGGCTGAGAGACGAGGAGAAGGCGGCGGGCGGGTGGGTGGCTGAAAAAGGGGGGGGGGGGGGGGTCGTGGGGGGTGATGTCATTCTCGCAATCGATGGCACAGCGAGTACACTTGATGTGATTTCTGCTAAATTTATTAGCATCATACATTGCAGGAGCCTCTGGGGTGAAAGCGAGTGGCGGCGGGGAGGAGGAGGGGGGATAACATGACTGATCCTCCTGCCCACGCACATCTGCGCACACTCCGCCTCGTCTCATAGATGTGTTACGTCAGCCGAGTGTCAATACACCGACGGAGCGCGGCACGCTATTGGCCGTACGGGGTTGATCGATGCGAGCCAATCACTTTGTAGGACCTACATGTAGCGAAAGGTAAAAAAAAATACAACGTAAAACACAAGAACTGTGCACATTCAACGGGGGCTGATGGGTTAAAAGGCCTGTGTCTCTTCGCCCGCTGACCTCCAGGTCTTATAAATAAGAGATAAACCCAGCAGACGCTCCAGACGAGGCAGGAGGTGGAGCGACTATCAGCGGCTTGGGGACCAGAGGGAGGATAGAATACCTGTGAGCTCATTGTTTGTTTTCCATGTGTGTCCATACTGCGGAAAAGTGAGACGGCGCGTGTGTATGAGACAAAAGCATGTAATCCATATGAGCACACTGTATGCAGCATGGTTCTAATCATCTCCATGTGTTGTGGGAACAGTGTAAAGGAAAGGAAAAATAACGTATGTATTTCATATACATTAATCAATAGACAACAATAGAGCACGAGCAGCAGCATCTGTACAAAAGTGTTCTGACATTGTATTTATAGTATACACCCTAATTCAAACCAAATCATCCTAAAATTGGAAAATATAATACAGGGGTATGATGGGACAATGCCACAACTCTTACGTGGTGTAACTTAAAAAAAAGCGTTTTAAAAAAAGGTTTTAAAATAACTAAAAACGCATGCTATCAACTAGTTTTATATTCTAGGTAGAATAAATATCATCATTCTTTACTTTATTTGACAAACTGTGTCAGAAAAAATCATACAATCATACAAGAAACCAACATGAACACAAAATGTATATTTTGAGAGATGTGTATATATATATATATGTATATATATATATATATATATATATATATATATATATATATATATATATATATATATATATATATATATATTTTAACTTTTTCATCTTTCCAACCATGATTTGTCACTGAATGTTTAGAAAGCTTCTATCACCTTCCACGCACTATAAAATTTAACTCACTGATGTTGAACTGAAGTTAGATTTCAGTTTAAAATCTATCAAATAGTTTATACTATAATGTAAAATGTAAAAAAAAATAAATAAAAAAAGATCCTTTTCTCTTTATGTCTGTCTACAATCAACCTGCAAAACATGCTTGTTCACTAAACCGTTGCTTCATAAATAACAGACAGTAAATGTACAGAAAATATATATCTGATAAAACATTGGAAGCAATAACAAAAGAAAGCAGAGAAGGACAAAGTAAAAAAGTCAGAAAGAGGAATGTCGTTGTGATTATATTGCCCCATAAATGGCCGTGCCCGGACGAAATTGGAAGGAAAAGTATCTATAAAGTCTGTGTGTGTGTATGTGTGTGTGTGTGTTTCACCAAAGCTTGCATGCGTGCTACACCACAGGCTATATGTGCTCAGTATATTAACGCACCCTCGCCCCGTGCTTTATGGAACTATGCGGGAGAGGATAAAGTGAAACTATGAGGGATTCTGGCAGTGAAGCCGCGGCTGGAAACTTTCCAGGGGGGTAAAGACGCCCTCGGATTAGCGGGATGCACAGCCTAATGTCACCCTACAGGGATAGCTGGGGGTCTGGTTCAGGGAATATGGGATTTTCGCTGATAGAAACCCAGAAAAGTTGGCCATGACCTTCCATGGAAGTCCGGCTGTATGTACGTTCATGCCTGAACACATGTGTATTCCCTGCGTGTCTGCGTGTGTGTGTGTGTTGTTATTCCCAATTGCACGGAGGTCATCAGGTTTGTTGCTTTTTTTTTTTTCCCCTCAGCCACGGACGACCTTTCACAGCATCATGCAGAATGTGTCACACTTCATTAAGCCTAATTGCATGTGGGGGAAACGGTTTTAGAAGAAAAAACGTGACCTTCACGGCAAGTACCAAGTTCCCGTCTCCTTGACCACACGCATACGCGTACATGTGCGTGGAATCGCATACATATACGCACATACCCGATTAATGCACGCCGTTGTGAGCACATAAGTGGCCACTATGTTACAGTCCATGAATCAGTTTAGTGTTATGCACTACCATCTTGATGGTGGAGGTTAGCTTTCAAGAGGTAAACACAGCGTACTCGGGGACAAATAATCCCTCAGGCTCTACCCAGACTGCTCTCATCTGATTATCTGCTCCAGGCCTGGATGACGTGATATATAATAGATGCTTATGGCCAATAGGTATGCAAAGACCCTCTGGGCTTTATTGACTTTTAGGATATGTACACGAATATATTGATGCCATCACACCGATTTATCATCTGATACCTTACAATGTTGTAAGAAACGTCAAGAAGACTGATTAATATTATTGTAGTTTAGATGAAGTTTACAAATGCTGCATAACATACTATAGCAGAGTTGTACTCATATTAAAGCACATATTGAGATAAATATGCACATTTTTTAACAATTCCAACATTAATTATTTAAAGCACACTGCAATGAAATGCTCATGTGTGTATTCCTTCACTTACATTACTGTTTATGCACCAGATATAGATGATTCTTGCAATAACATAGAATCAAATTAACATACAAGTAACAGACTGCAACCCTGCTTATACTTAATATTTAATATTTTTAACATCATTATATTTTCATTTGAGAATTGCATGAAGGAATCCTATTTGCCTAAAACTACATCATAGTGTGGAAATCATGTATTCAGTGTTCATATATATTGCTCATGAATATTAAATAGAAAGTTATGGTCTTTTATAGCCTCAAATGGCAAAATGCTCCCTGAAAATACAATGCATTAGGTTCTATTGATGATTGTTTGCAGCAGGATTGAGCCTGTATATAGCATAACATTTATCTATTTTTTATCATATTTCCATCAATACTAATGTGCTCATACTCATATTTATGACTTTATGAAGTCATGGCTTGAAGCAAGAGTTCCCAACCTGGGGGATATATGAGGGTTTACGTTATGAATATGAATAAAGAGAAGGGGAAGAAAAAAAACTAAAATGCAAAAAATAAATTGTTATAACTTATACCTGTAACATTTCTTAATGATGAGGTACAGTTAGTTTCAAGCACTCTTAAATTGTTGTTTTATAAATCTTTGAAAGCTCATCAGTAAACATGGACTCGTTTTAGGTAACAAAAGGGAATTTACTCACAAAGTGAGGTCCCCAGACCCCACTTTGAGAACCACTAAGGGACCCCTAGGGGCCCTTAAAAAGAAGGGAATCATTAATTTTGACTATATTCAATCCATAAATGAAACAATGACAGAATCTAAGGAGGACTTCAATATTTAAATGATACAATGTTCTTTATTTAATATCCCATTGACATATTTATTTGCTATCATTGGTGCGCACATAAATTCTTTTAGTGTTCTATATCCTGAGGTGGAACTGCAGAGAGAAATAAACACGGGGGGGGGGCAGAAGATACACAATTGAATAAATACAAATAATTAAATGGAAAATTAAATGAATATGTCCATTTACCGTCCCATTCATAAATTTTTTTTGTTCAGGCACTTTTATTTCTCTACAACTTTGGCCATGTGTTTCCTACACTTTCTGTAATAAAGCACCTGCAGCAGAAATCTTATCAGATGGGGGTGTGTGGTCGATTTTTTTGTGGCCCTCGATGTGAAAAACCAGCCTGTCAAACGGCTTTCATGTCCTACTCTTGGTATCATGGGATGATGGGATGATACTTCTTTAAGGTTATTTCGCCAGCTGCTATATAAAGATAAATACAGTTTGTAGTGTATCTGAATCCTGGGTGCTGACCAGAGTGGTCAATAACAGTGTCGTGTAACCACAGGGCGGGACAATGAACACTGCCTTTCTTTTTGTCGTCTGCCAGGAGACATCAACAGGGCCGATTGTACTACAGAGATTGGTGACATCATTTACTCTCGCAGCAGGGCAATACACACACACACACACACACACACACAAACCCCCTCTCCACAGCCCAGTGGTTCTAAAAGGAGCCTCTCACAAAGCGCGGGGTCAAAAAGTCCAATGAGCAGGAGCAGGCGGAGGACTCCATTGACCCA
The DNA here is from genome assembly GCA_036785175.1 of Eupleurogrammus muticus. Classification (NCBI taxonomy): domain Eukaryota; kingdom Metazoa; phylum Chordata; class Actinopteri; order Scombriformes; family Trichiuridae; genus Eupleurogrammus; species Eupleurogrammus muticus. The sequence continues at coordinate 9,255,687 of JAYKQN010000022.1, forward strand.
CATAACAGACATAATCAACAATGGTCATCTGATGAGTCCCCACAACAACACGAGCGTGCACACACACACACACACACGGACGCACACACACAGACACTATCGATTTCCAGAAAACATACTCCGCAACAACCTGCATCTGTCTCGCAGTCATAATGGGCAGCTTGTTAGCGGCGAGCTCCACCGACCCCCGCGAAAAACTGTCTGCCCGAGGCCCCCGCCGCTTCAATGGCTCCCTTATAGCCGCGGGGGAAAAAAAAAAAAAAGCGGCCAGTGCCAAACAAGCCTGGCACAGGGAAGGGGAACGGCGTGGGCACGTGGGAAACGCACGGGCGGTCCGCGTCTCGTCTCGTGATCCAACACAATAAGTTGTAAACGGACAAGTTGGCAGACACAAAAAAAAGCAAAACAAATGGGATAAATGTCTATAAGCACGCTGGTGGTCCCTCGTGATGCGATGCGCATTTTAATTGTTGACAATTGAGACAATTGAGAAACAACTTGCTCGTTATGAGTGACACTGCACTATATCACTACTCCAGTATGTATGTGTAGACGATGTAAAACATTTAGAATCTGATAAGAACTTCTCTGTCACGTGTGCACCTGCAGCAATCGATGCCTTTAGGAGAGGTTGCATATTTTTCTTTTTCTTTTTTTTCTGCCCCACCTTAATTTCAGTGTAAACATTTTCACCTTTAGACATGTCAAGACGCCCTCAAGCTGGTCTCAATCAGCCCGAGTGCTGCTTGGAGCTGAATGCACATCCTGGCAGGATACTAAATATAGACGCTGTTGAGCCTCGGGCATGGTTACGATAACATTCCAACAGGAAAGAGCTAATATGTGGCGTGTGACTTGCTAATTGTAGGTATATTAACACACAAGCTGTAGTAATGTTAATCATTGTAGTCACATGGACAGCGTCGGTGCCTCCTTTCACTTCCAGGTGAAATCCCCGGCAGAAATTCTTGAGTTTGATGAACAACCGGTTCCTATCGTCCCTATACAATTCTTAGCCTCTACCAAGATTTGATACATTTTCAATGCCTTTATTATCCCATAAAGCTCATCCATGTGCATGCAGTGACTGATGTTGCATGCTGCCTCACAGCAACTGGAAAAGTTGCTTCAGTATAAATTATGGTAGAGGAAGCTAGCTAGCTTTTTGGCGCTTGTGCAAATGCAACTTTCGGGAAGCTGCAATCAGCCTCGCAGAACGTCGGTCAGTGACCGTTTGTGATGCAAATCGCAGGAGGCCCCGGGAGGATCCGCGGAGATGCCGCGAGTGGGAGATGGTATCTGCCGTGTTTGCATACACCACGGGGGGCGGGGGGGTGGGAGCACCGTGGAACAAAACAGCCCAGGGACAAGGAGGCAATCAGAATAACACACAAGTGACTGTATCACCAAGGACTTAAAATCAACAGTCAACGGCAGCTGATGAGCAGATGTGACGCCACTTTTGGGGTTTTTATTATCTGTGCTAACGGCCAGAACTAGTTCTCCTGATGATCCCTGCGCTGCTGCGTGCATGTGGCGTGCATGTATGGGCGTGTACGGGCTGAATTGTGTTTGTGTGTGTGTGTGTGTGTGTGCTGATAAGAGCAAACAGTCTCCTCAGACTGTAGCGTTTGCCGACGCTGATTACATCTCCTTTGCCTTCTCAAACCCAAATCAGTCTTGCCCCTTCTTGCTACACACACACACACGCAGATTAAGCACAACCTCTCAGGCAGCCTCCGCACAGGCCGCGTGATGTGTAAACACTTCAGAAACGCAGCAGGTCCGGACCACGCCAAACTTCCAGTTTTTTGTTTTCGCAGCGGCCCTGTCAACAAACAGGCCGCCCTGCCCATGCAAATTTTAAAACCCCGGGAGGGAATCTCGAACTATGATGAACTCATACTTTCCTGCGCCGCTGTATGCTAATGAAAGGCTTTATGTGGATGGTTTGTCGGGGGATTTATAATTACAATCCTGCGGAGGAGGGCTAAGGAGATGTAATGAGCTGTGCAGCCCGGTAGGTCCTCGGACTTGGGAGAGCTAGAGGCTAAATGCCTCCCTGTACATCCTGAAATTTGTTTGTGTGTGTGTGTGTGTGTGTGTGTGTGTAGCCGTGTCAGTCTCAAAATGTGCCGAGATGCTGGTGTGGGAGTGCTAATTTCAGGGTTATCACATCTGTTCACATTCACCCACAGGTATATAGGTAGGTTCCCCACAAGCTGGAGCCTGCAGGATTTTTGTTAGAAGCCATTTGTCAATGCTACCACAAGATGAAAGCTTTTGAGAGAGAAAACTCTTGGGTTAACTGAGATTGAGCTTGATTGGTGCCTAACATCGCCCCTTAAGGAGCGGCCGCCGTTCTAAAATGTGATGTCGGCTTGCTTGACGTTTCAATGGAGGAGAGCAGATGTTGCCTCGCCAGTCAGGAACAAATAAAACATCCCCAGTTCCGAGTCGTCACATTTTCAGTTCGAGAACGAAGAGAGCCGGCGCTCTGCCAGGTTTCACGCGGAGCACGACAAACATAGGCGCGCAGTATTAGACCTCGTGTGATGAAATCATTGTTTACGAAGCTTAAAATGCGAGTGACTAAGTGTCTTGTGGCCAGCAATCTGGCGATGAGCAGCTGTTAGCCTGGAAGCCATATTGTCCGTAAACGCCACCCCCCCTTCCCCTTCCCTTATACCCAAATCTCCTGCTACCCAACCTTTAATCCCTGGCAACCATAAATAACTCCTAAGCAAACAACACAGGTTTCAGTCATTCAAGCCTCTCTGACTCGCATGAAACTAAAAGCAAACAGGTTTTCCCAGACTTTATCTCTCCGTGGATGGGGGGGGGTGTTGTTTTAACCAGGGGGACAGGACTAGCAAGGCCGTCCTTCCTCAGCTCGCTCGCTGAGGTGAAGCAGCCAGGTTGGAGTAGATCTGAGCTTCTACTCCAGCCAGCGCCGCTCCACATGTGAGCGCGGCCGCAAATCGGTAGATCACCGAGACAGACGACAGGCACGGAGGAGGAACACAGGAGCTCATTCACCGCCGGGACGCTCGCAGCGGCTCGCGATCTGGCCTTTTAACATCTGTTGCAGACTGTCCGACCTTTGCACCGCACGGCCAGATCCGCAGAATGCTGTTTGTCACTGTTTGCTTGCCAGAAACCCTTTTTTTTACCTCATCACACGTTAGTTAGGTTTAAAGTCAGAGAGAAAAACAAAACACTGATACAAAAAGACAGTCAGATTTGTATGTAACTGTATTTTCTGTTTCCCGTTTTTTTCCACCCCCTCTATTGCCCTCAATCCCCCCCCCCTCTCTTTTCGTGCTGAAAATGGATTTTTCACCACAGACCAGAGCTGGGTCTCTGACAGAAATAAGCGCCGCACTTCCCTACAAGGGGAAACCGTTCTGTTACGACTGCCTCGCCGCCACCAGACCGAGAAAACAACTCCCGTTGCCTCGAAGACAAAACAACTAGGCCAGGTCGATTATTTTTAATGCTCGCAAAGGGGGATACGCGCGTTATTTTGATGAGTGGGCAATATGTCCGATATAGGCCTCGTTTATACAGCAACGACTTTGGAACTAAACAGGAAGCTATTTTCTTTCATTTATATTAGAGCAGCACTGTGGGGTTTTAAAGGGGCAGATTCCAGACGCAACTCTTTCCATCACCATGTGTGTTGGCTTCATGCAAATCATATGAAAAACAAGGATGACACAACCTCCATTTATGACGAGAATGACGTTTTGGAGTAGATACAACAATGGTGCTGCTGTTTTGGGGTTATGTTACTTCTTCTGATCAAGCTTATGCTCCTATTCGCTGCTATTAAGCCGCCCTTATGTCTACAGCTTTGTTAACTTTGTCAGCTATTTTTCAATTTAGTTTTAGTCTTGTGTATAAATGCTCATAATTTTAGCCATATTTAGCATTTCAGTCTATATTTAGTCAAAGAAAATCCACAGTAGAAATACTATAATATAATAGAATAGAATAGAAATCGAAAAAAATCTAAATTAATCTAGTCAAACCAATATATTAATTTTATTCTTTTTCTGTCTGGCCATGTCATGCTAATGGACCTCTGATGTGTTGTGTGAAGTAAGATGGGTAACTTTTGTCTTGTATATTTTTTAGTGAGTTTGTAATTAGTTATTTAAAAAAAATCTGTGACCAAAAAAGAAAGAGATATTTTATTAAGTTTTAATTTGATACAGTAGATTTCAGTCTTACGTTTTAAAATGTTAAATTAACACGCCACAGTCGGTGGTTGAAGGCATTGATTCGGTTTCGTTCTCGTCGTGCGGATGGAAGCATCTGTGACGTGTGTGTGGTGAAGTTCGCTGGTGTTGAGTTCCATAGTCGCATTGCAAACGACTGGGTCGGCATGCATACTACAGCATTTTCAATAGACCTCGCGGATCCTCGTGCACGAGGAGCAGCAACGGAGCTTTGCTGGTTTTCTAAAAGTGAGAAATGACAACCCAAGGGGTCCTCAGGAAATTAGACTCCCAGTCACTTACATATGCAAGAGCAGTCGTTTAGTAAATAAGTCCTTCAAATGGGAATGTGCTACCCCTGTTACCAACCTTATCAATCCAATTAGTTTAATGCCTCGGAGAAACGAGGCTAATGTATGGATCGAGATTTTTTTTTTTAAACCCACACTGATTTATCCTCTTCTCTGCAACAAACATGATAAAGATGACCTGGAAGACGTAGAACCTCCACGGATATAAATTTCCCCACTTGTTTTTCCCGTGTGACAAATCTTTGGATAGACGCCGTGTTCAGAGGCCGAAGAGGGGATGACGCATACGACATGGGACAGCTTTCTGCTGCTTTCTGTTATGTGGTCGCATGAGGCTCAGGAATTGTACTGAAGTGCATACCCACCTTTTTCTATTCATGTTCCAATAATACATATTGAAACATACTACTAAAATCCTCGCATGCAAAGAGCCAAACGAAAGCCAGCAGGGTCAGCATAATCTGATTTGAGATATTCAAATCAGCTCCCCCCCCACTCGGTTATGTTTGTGATCAATCTGCACCGCTCTTCACTTGCACTTGGCAATCAGTAACATGATTAAACCCCCCCCCCTCCAATCTCAAAAATAACCCGATTTCATACATGCGCACGCAACGCAATTTACACATCTTCACCTTGCTGCAAGGACACTCTGTGCGAGCACAGAAGGTTTTACATACATTAGAATACACGGAGCGGAGTAGCGTAACGTCTTGAAAGCAGCAGAAATGTGATCCTGTGAGAACAGAGTGTCAGTCAGACTGTATTGTCTATGATGGGATTCGTTGTGTCTTTCTCGCAACAATGTGCCACCTAGATTATATTAGCATTTGTCTTCTAAACATATTTTTCACGGCGGAAGAGGAATTTTTAAAAGGAATAGGAGATATATTTTGAAAAGTGTGTTGCATAAAAAGCGGCCATTGTTGCACCTCCATGTTTCAGATTTGTAACAATACAACAAGGTAGATTCACCACAGAAATACATTTAAAATACATGGCAAAAATTCTTTTTTACCAGGTGTAGACTATGGTTCTGTTGCAAGTAGGGTTGAGTTAAGGTTTTGTTTTTTTAATCTTTTCTATATTTCAATCACCTACAACCTAACAAAGAGTTGAAACTATCACATGAAGCTTGTTGTAAATGACCCCAGTATAACGTGTTTCATGTGTATTTTGCATTTCTATACATTTGTCGCTGTAAATTACCAATTTCAATTAACTGCTAGGTGGCCTTTGACTGCTGCATGCAGGTGTATATTTAATGAATGTCAATGGTCATGTCTGAAAAAATGCAAGTTATACGGTAGTCATATTGGTTTAATAATTTGAGTAAATTACCATATTTTTCCAGTATTGCTGAACAAGACTTTGTCAGGAAGGAATTATTCCCCTGTCCCACAATGCAGCCTGGTCTCAAATAAACGCCTGCACACCCTGGCGATTATTCTGGAATTTACGGTACATTACTCTTATTTTATTGAGCACAAACACTAAATTGACACATGGTTGTGGACAGCTGGACGCTAATTCCAAACAGATTAACTAGAGAAAAAAAATTAGCTTTGTTATCTCGACAGAACAAAATGATACACTTGAGTTTAAATAGTAATTGCAACCATGGACACTTTATGTAAAATACTGCATAATTTCTGTAGTTTTTTGAGAAGTAAATTTAATGTAATTATCTTAAATGTCCCCTTGATTAATTAAACATTATGATGTGTCTGTATTAGTGTAAAACACCTCAACCAGCATGAACATGGAGGGTGCGCTGCAGCCTTTTTGTGTTTTACAGTTCGCGTTGGCACTATAAAACGAGAGTATATTAAGCATTGACTGACAACATAAAATAAAATAAAAAACCCTCAGAGCCAGATCCTTTTTTTTTCAGAGGCCTTGCTTTGGCTAAAACGACGGTTGCTGTCCGTGCTTCTGTGACTTGCAGTTGGGGAACGTCGGTCGTCGTTCTGCAGCCAGCAGCAGTTGTTCGCCCCCGACGCTCTGCCAAGGAAAACATCCAGGCCACACTTAACATCGCTTCATAAAAACTAATGCCACGCTGCCGCTTCCAAAATATAAAAGTTACAGCTGTTAACTACACGCGGAAGCATCCACGAGTCCAACAACGCTTGCTTTCTTTATTTCTCATCCCCTGCCTGCAGCGCTATCTCCTCTGTGTGCGTGTAACAGCAAGAACAAAGTAGTGGACACAGCTTTTTTTTTTTTTTTTTTGTAAATCACCCTTCCATAACTAAGTTTACATGGGTAATGGTGTAAGAAACGGCTTAAAGAGGGTTTTTGTCTCGTGGTTCTCCAGCTAGGCCACGAGACGTCGGTCTGTATTCCCTTATCTTCTACTGACTTTTAAATCAGACCAATCAGACTTCTGTCTTCGTCCCAGTTCACACGCAACAGAGAAAACAAAGTTACCGACGGCAACGTGCCCTTCCCCCCCTGAATGCTAGGGTCGTTTCAAGGGGTTGATACCACTCCTTTTCCAGTTTGGGCTTCTATGTCGTCAAGCCAACTCTGACATTTTGGAGCAAAAGGATAGATGATCGCATGGCTTTTTCATTTCATATATTTCTTCATTTATTGTGTTGATAAAGTGGTTCTTCTACTGTCAGCTTGAGAAAATCCAACTCCTTTATCTGAGTGTCTTAATTTGGGAGTTGGAGAACTCCACTAATATTCAGACTAACGTGTTTAAGATGCGCTTCAGTTGTTTTCCTACAAGTGTCAAACATACTCAGTGTTCAATTTCCAATATAAATAATAATTCTGACTCATTATAGAGCGACACGTTTGCACATTGCTACTTGCTCTCAGCTTTGTGTAGTTACATCTTCTGTATTTGGCCATTTTTAGCAAAATATCCAATTTCAAAAATGAGTCTAGAGAACAATCTGTGGATGTACCGGAGTCACCAAAGACACGCAACGCGTCAGTGGACAGAAACCACCTCTTTAGGACTATGTGAGTAAGACTGATGCTTTTACACCAATGAAAACCAAGTGATCTAAGCTCTATGGTTGTGAATGGACCGTTTGCTTGGCACCAACAGCAGTTTCCTAGTCTACCCCTGTCAAAGGTCAAGGACCTTTTGTTTTAACGCATAGCATAAATTGTGCTAGATGGAAAAGCTTGACAGGATTAGAGACAGTCACTAAGGTGGTCTGCATCTATATCATTAACTGCATCAGGTAAAAAAAAAATACTAATTCAAACTAAGAGTGTTTCATGCATAGACTGGCTTAATATGAACTAAAAAAAAAATCACTATTTCTTCTTTAAAATGTGCTTTATTGGGCTTTTCATATACTGTAGCTCACACCTTACATGATATTGAGCACGATGATTGAACAGCTTGCTATCAGTAAGCTGGATATTTTATTTCAGGTCAGCTGATCTCTATTGAAGCGTGTCTGCTCGTGTCTAGACCCCGACTTCAAACGGTGGGAATAAACCACCTGGAGGCCTCTGTACGCGTTTCACACTATGCAAACACCGTCCACTTTCCAGAAGGCCAGGCAATTTTCCCTAAGCAAATGAGCTCCTTTGTTTGTTCTGCTAAGGTAATCTCTGGAAACCTACCCCACCTGTTAGACAACGCACAAAGTGGAGCAGGTACGGCGGAAAAAAAGCAAATATGACGTGCGATGAACTACCTGCTATGTGCTATATTTAAACCGTGATACTGCATTGTAAAAAGTTGAACCTTAACAGGTGACAGTGTCCTGTTTTTGGTACAATTAGTCCAATATTGAGCAGAATGATCTTAATCCACCAACAGATAATTTATCTTTAACCGATGTTTGCTCTTGTTTTAAGAAAAAAAAGACTAAAATGTTCAGAAAATGTCAAGAAAAAAAATCTGCCAGTGGCTGTAACATAATTTGTCTCAATATTGGACTAATTGTACCAAAAGCAAAATATTTGAACCTTTTAAGATGTCAGTTTTTACAGTGTGCCGCCTCTTACAAGGACAGTGAATAATGAGAGTGTGTGTGTGTGTGTGTGTGTGTGTGTGTGTGTGTGTGTGTGTGTGTGTGTATCTGGTCGAGGGTCCTGGATGCTCCTAAGTGGTCTGATTGCTCAGGCCTATCTCTTCGGAAATGGAAACATGGGTCGGGACAAGCGCCGATAAAAAAAGACGCGCGGCCCTTCCGTGGTCGCTCCTGGCGGAACGTCGGGAGGACGGAATTAGAAACGACACAAGCACCAATCACCGCTCCTCCACTCTGATTTGTTCTCAGAAGGTCACAGTCCTTTGGCACGGCAATCCGGAGTAAAATAATTAGCCGTTTGGTATTCTCGCCGCGTTACGATGACTCACCCCACGAGCCGGTGTCCCTTCTTTCCAAGAAATCCATAACAGCCCGGTGTGTGTGACACACCGCTTAAAGTATGCAGGTGTTGACATTTTAAAATGAATTAGCACTAAAAAGAGCACAGACTGATAATAATTGATTGGCTTTCCAGGAAAAAAGCTATAGATATAAGATGAAAACAATACCACATCTGTTTTTTTGTGTGTGTGTTTGTGTTTTATTCTCCTGCTCCTGAATTTTTCCTATGAATTCAGCTTTAATGCTGCGAGTCAGGATCTGTGGCAGCAACAGTGACCCCCCCCCCCACTGGCCCAGGCCAGGCCAGAGCTTTTTTTCATACACGCCTCTGGCTCGCACACACCTGATAAACCAGACTCCTTGGGAAGGCCAGAAGCCCGGACGTGTACGCGGGGAAAAAGAAAATGTGGAAAACCTCCCACGCACACTCGGTAGGCTGCTCCTCAGTCTCTGCTGTGGGGAGCCTTCCTGTGGTAAAACCGTGGGACGGCTGATTCGGGGGGAGGAGCCTGTCATGTCGAACAGCACAGGTCAGGGGTCGTCATTGGTAGCCAGAGAGGCTGAAATATCAACAAGTCTATTTACAGTGAGGAGCAGTGTACCATGGTGCTTGGAAAATAGAATCATTTTCAATGTACTGTTCTGTTAAAGGTACTTCCACATCCATATATATATCATATCATTTGCATTTTATAATGCTCCGCTTACAAATATCTCACTGTAAATGATCACATGCTTTTTTAAATTTAATATAAAAAAGTGACAACCGCTCCTCTTTTGTCTTAGAAAGCTCACTAAATTCCAAGTGCTTTTCCTTTTGTGTTGTTTGCTGGTATGGTAATCTCGCTAAAAAAAAAAAGGACAAAAACCTCCCTTAGGAGAATCGTGCTTCAAAAGTAGCCCGGACCAAACAAGTGAACTCCGTTCATAGGGGTCAGGAATATGAGCTTTTCCCTTCTGGCTTTCTCCATCTACTAAAAACAGATATAAATTCTCATTTGGGCCTTAAACAATGCAGGGAGGAGGAGGTAATTGCGCTGTGGTTTTATACTTGGTCCTTTGCCGCTTTGTTTCGTTGCAGAAAAATCCTTCTATTATTGAAACTCTTCATTGACCAGGAAGCTCGCTTCCCTGTTCAGAGTTGTTTGTATAAGCAGCAGTCTGTGTCTCACTCTTTATCTGCACTGTAAACCGTGCAGGTTAATTACACACCACCAATAGTCATTCCTTATTCCTTCCCTTCATTCCACCGAGAGCCATGAACCACTTTACTGTGTGTGTGTGTGTGTTTTATGCCTAAATGTGACTATTAATTAAATGTATGTTGACCTACTGCACACCACATCACCCTTCATGGGACAAATTAATAAAATGAAAGTATTTTTAGATTATATCTAGTCTAAAGGACAAGGTTGGCATTTGCCTAGAATATAAAACTAGTTGATAGCATGTGTTTTTAAAGTTTTATAAACTTTGTTTTAATGTGTTTTAAACTTTTTTTAAAGAGTTAAACTCGTACCAAGTTTTTAGGTGCACACTGGATGTGTTGACATTAAATAATAATAACATATAAAAAGCCATATCTAGCAACTTAATCCTCTACACAGAAAAAAATAATGGAATTACTAGGTAATGTATTACTTTATATAAGATGGATGAGTGTATCTGTAGAGTTCAAGATTTCTGTTTATGTTCCATAAAGTAAAGCATTGAGCCAAAAAGCTACCAACTTATGGTTGCAATTGAGGGATCTTGTGTCTTTTTGTCTAAGTGTCTTCTTCAAGTGGATCTAAATAATATTTGTTTAAAGATGGCATGCTTTCTTCACAGTGCATGCAATCCCAGTTTGTCTAATAACAACTATCCTCCTTTAAAAATCTCGGCTGCCACTGCTCCCATATAACAGAGGGATGGTAGAAATATACACGTTCAGTCTTGTGCAAACAAACAACAGCGTATCCCACTTCCTCCAAGCCGGAGTCAGGGAGCTGGGAAGCTAAAAATAGGATATGGGGAAGTATGGAAACTTGCACGGAGCGAGCTTACAAAACATCAGGGAAACACGTCTTTATGTAGAACAATTTCTCGCCGAGCTTTGATCCCCCGTATGTCGGCACCGCGTCTGTGTTTCCACTAAATTATTGAAGGCAATCAGAGATCAGGCCGCTCTGCTGCAATCAGAATCTGCGTTGAAGGGAAACACATGGAGACGCCGCCCATATAGAAGGCCACATGCCGATCGGCTTGAATTCATGAAGTGCTCTTCAAAGATGAGGAGAGCAGGAGGATATGAAGAGGAGGATTTTTTTTCCTATAGGATTTTAAACTGACAAACCTCATTAGGTGAAAGACATGTCGCCTTAATGATTAAACGGCTCTCCAACTGCCTCTAGTAATGGAGATGTGTGCTTTTGTTGCTTCATGCAATTCGCATGCGGGTTACCCTGTGTGCATGCATGCTAGCTTGCGAGTGTGTGTGTGTGTGTGGGTGTGCGTGTCTCATTCATGTCATCCATCCGTCCCTGGTGAACTCTGTAAGCCATTAAAGGATGGCAAGACTGCAGCCATTAGTGTAACGTGATCAGCAAGAACCTTAGAGACTACACACACACACACACACAAATGCAGTGTACATGAGGCAGACGTTCGGTCAGAACGCAGACACACTGTCAGAGACGTACTGGAAACCATTACCCCAGCGTTGCCTTCGCAGCGCCTAAGTGGGCAGCTAGCTGTTTTGTGTGTGTGTGTGAGAGTGTGTGTGTGAGAGTGTGTGAGAGTGTGTGTGTGCCCAACTGTTTGAGTGAAGGGATCAAATCGCGACAGCAGCAACCGTCCACACCCCTGCGGCCCACGAAAATTAAACCAAGATGAGGAAAAATCAGAGAAGAGCTGACGAGCCCCCCAACCCCACCACCCCTCCCTCCTAAAGTCGCCCCAAACAGTCCTGCACGGCCTCCTGGGTAGGAGGCCGCGCTCGCAGCCAGCCACATCTCCTCCAGTAGGCTATAATTATCACCCGGCTGACGCAGATTACCGGGGGGGAGGGAGCGGGGGAGCGGGAGAAAAAGCGGGCGGCGGGGGGCTTTTTTTTCCTGAACAATGGCTGAGAAAATGACAGGCTTGATATTGAGGTCACAAAATAAATAGAGTCTAAATGAGTTGATTCTTCAGCTCACAAAAACCTCCTTCCGATACGGACAGAGGGGGGGTTGTCTTTGGCTGCTATTAGCATTTTACACAAGGTGCTGCTGGTAATTACATTTACAGTTTGAAAAAAAAACCTGAAACACAAAAAGGCAGAAAAAATAAGGAGCATGGTTATCTATCTGTGTGCTGCTGATTGAATTAGGGCCGTGATGGGCCGCAGGGCAGGTGTGACCAAATGGGCCACGGGCCATATTAGGCCAGCTTCAGGCCAAATGGTGTTGCGTTTCCAACGCGGCTCGTGTAACACGGGGGGCCATTTGCTGCCAGGGGTGGGGGTGGGGGCGAGAGGTGATCAGAGATGTTATGAAAAATGATCTGAGGAATTGTTTTGGTGCCGAGATGAGACACATATGGTTTCCCGGTGGTGGCGGCGGACACACACATACGGGCAATCGTGCGGACAATGAATCCCCACGCGTGGACGTTACACGCACAGGTTGAACACATAAACACACACCCACACACACACACACACACACTCAGTGGTGGAAAGTTGCATTTGCTCGAGGACCGCATGATTTTAAAGGCGCCATTTGATGCTGCTTCATACTTCTACTCCACTACAATTACATTTAAATGTTATGTGGTGTAACCCTAAAAACTTGGTACCAGATAGTTTAACTCTCTTAGTTAGACTATTTGACATTTCTTATCAGAAAAAACTGCACTACATTGTAATTTTTGTAAAAATAATAATAATAATAATAATTATACTTTCTCTTCTTGCCATTATTTCCATTGACCCTTACAGTATCTGACAGCTTTAGTTACCTTTCACATGTAGATTTGTTCAAATGATCCAATAGTTCCCCTAATGTCTTATGGTTAAAGAACAAGCGCAAAAAAAAGTAAAACCAGATTTGCTGTTATCTCACAACCCCTCACATTTATCTGGTGACCCCCTGCAGGGGCCCGACCCTCAGGTTGAATCACTGGATTAACCAGTAGCTGAAAGCAGCTCCGCCTCCAGCAGCTACAACAGTAAACATGCTGTTTACACACTGACGCATCAGTATAAATATTCCACTGATGTCATGCGTAATAATATATCAGTCAGAGGACCAAACCACTACTTCAACTAAATCAAGCTTGTAATACTCGTGTACTTTTACTTAAGTGGGGTTTTTTTCATGCAGGATTTTGAATAGTAACAGCGTATTTGCACATGTCTGTATTTGGTATGGGATCTGAATGCTTCTCCCACCTCTGCACACACCAAACCACATTCTGCTCTAAGCAAAAACATTCAGAGCAGGTTTGACGGGACGATCCTCCCGTCATGTGCCCTGCCGATCACAGTCTGTGTTTGTGTGTGTTTTTCTCGATCGCTTTATCAATCCCATTATCCGCCGCCGCGCCCGCTGGCACACATTCTGTCACAAAGTGTTTTGCCAGAGCAAACACGGGGAGGCCCCTCCTCCGCTCCGCTATCACCAGGTATTTCTGGATTCCCATTGGTCACCTGAGCGGGGAGATTGCAACACCCCCCTCCGAGAGTTCAGTGACCTCGGCTCCCCGTTTGACTGTAACACACCAGAAACATGCACATAACGTATGAAGTCGGGCTGACACTTCCTTTGAGCCATGTCATGTAAATATAATTTCCTAAATATGTGTACATATTTGCGTGTGTGTGTGTGTGCGCTTGGACCCGCTGGATGAAAACAACTCCAGACTGTGGGGGTGTGAGGTTCTGTTGACACTCGACAGCCCTCATAGTTGAGTTATTTTTACCGAGATTCACCTGGGAGTGGAAGGCAACACAACTCCCATTAGATTTATGTGTGCGTGTGTGTGTGTGTGTGCGTGCGCTCCTTGAAGTGCGGCTTAGGTTAAACCGACACACCTGCATCCCTTTTTATGGAAGCGAAAACACACGGCCAGACAGTGCCGCGTTTGTGCGGCGGGAGGGGGGGGGAGCCGTGAAATACCGTCACCTACAGCGCATACACTTGGCTTGGCCACGACTCAAAGTATGCACGAACAAATGGTAAAGCAACACGGGCGCCGTTAGTGGACTTTGTTTGCTCAGGCTGCTCTCAACTCTGGTCTCACCAGTCAAAACAGTTCCTATGTGGAAACTGTTTCATTTTTTCTGTTAGAAAATTGCTGTTTTTTGCAAAGTAAAACGACCATGTAAGTGTCGCCACATCAAAAAAAGTTGCAGCTATAGATCTATTAAAGCAAGAAGTGTGTGTGTGTCTGTGCCTCACGTGTCTCTATGACTGTTTGTCAGATCAGCTTCAGCTTTTGATTATAGCTGCACAATGGGTGGATAGTGTGCATCCCTTTTTTAAAATAGTTTTTAAAACATCATTATGCGTATTATATCATTATCATTAAAATCCCAGAGACTTGCGTACAGCTCTGTCGTGCAGCAGCACTTTTGTTACAAGTCGTCCTGTTTCTTTTCTGTATCCAACAGAACAGAATCTGGGCCTAAACTCATTTACCCATAAACACATATAATGCCCAGGTTGTTACACTATACAGAAAAAAAAGTCTAAAGTAAGAGATTTATCATGATTCTGGTTTTACTTGGCGTATAACACAATTTTAGAACTGATATGTAAATTGAGATATGCACTTTCAACTTAAATTGTAGCCCTTTTTACTATAACTGTAGTATTTTTATGTCTTTCATTATCTCAATGCATGTCCATGTTACCCAATGTACAATTTGTTTGTTGAGACTACATCAGTCCTACACACCCTCATTTAGCCAAACTTGCAAAATCGACTTATGCTTAGACTTTTTTACAGGAATATATACTTGCTATGGGCATCACACTAGTGCATATCATAAAACAGAGAAACTTATGTATAAGCTTATTCATGTTTAACTTCTCACACTGGTTGGATAATTAGATTTTTGTACGACCGACTGTTTCGAAAAACAGGATGTGATTTCAAGACAACTTGTGTTATTCTAAGGAAAAACAGGCAGTGGTACAGCGAGAATAAATCCTTCAGGTCCACGGAGCAGCTGTGGCTCAGGAGGTAGAACAGGTCTTGTCCACATGTGGAAGTGTCCTTGGGCAAGATACTGAACTCTAAATTGCTTATGCTAGTGTGTGTGTTTGTGTGTGTGTGAATGGGTGAGTAAGTGGCAAGAAAACATTGTAAAGCTCCAGATATGAAAATGCTGCCATTTACCATTTTTACTGACCAGCATGAATCATATTTCGCCCCACTCCAGGCTC
This sequence comes from Eupleurogrammus muticus, assembly GCA_036785175.1. NCBI lineage: Eukaryota > Metazoa > Chordata > Actinopteri > Scombriformes > Trichiuridae > Eupleurogrammus > Eupleurogrammus muticus. The sequence goes on from JAYKQN010000022.1 coordinate 9,270,986, forward strand.
CAACGCTCTGGTTCTTTTTATCGTGTGAAATATTTTGTCTCCGTGGCATTAAATGCACATTACCTCCGTTACTATGGTCTCAAAATAGGTCGTTGTTGACACACCACACAGAACTGGCATAAACGGTCACATGGTGTGATTTACTACGCTGCCTCAAAGGCACTGTGCTGCAGAGGGATTTCACAGCTGAAACGATTTTGAAAGTTTTGGAAGTTAAAAATAGACCAATCCGATTTGAAATGTGGCTTTAAAAAAAAACTGAATATGCTGATGATGTTACCACAGTGCAGGGCACAGAGTGACAATGGACACATGCCGTGCAACATCTACGCAGGCCTCCACATATGGACGCCATCTAACACATTAACAAACCACATATTTGGGGCTTGGGGGCTCCACCCTTTTTTGGAAACCAACCAGGTTGAACTCTACAATGACAACAATAAACAGACCTTTTGGTGAGGCTGGAAGTTTGGATTAGGGGGGGGATTCCAAAAGGACGTTTCTAACCTACTCCTCCTTGCGTTTAATAAATTAAAAAAAAAAAAAGGAAACAGCAAGGTTATAGATCACTTATAATATCTGGACCAAAATGTTTTTCAGTGTACCATGAAAGAATCTGGTTAAGAGTCTAATAAACAATTTGCCTTGAAATCAGTGAGTATTCTCCAATATACACACACATGGGCCAACTGCAAAAAAAAGAAACACTTTCAGATTGAACTGTGGTGATATGTGTTAAAATATGGAGCCAAAAAAAGTAAATCTCTACCGCTCAGTTCGCTATGATGACAAATGCCCTATTGGAATGACATTCAAGGAGCTCAGAGCTGTGCCGTTTCCAATTCTGCATGAGTTTTTCTTTTCTTTTTTTTATTTTATGGCAAGCAATCTGAGCAGCTGCTATCCAGCCAGTGATCAAAGTCACAATCAATATTTGCGGAGAAAGAGGAAGCGAGACTAGTGTGTCTCTAATTTGTGTCCGTTCTGATTTAAATATTAGTATGCTTGGATCGAGTTGTATTTGCACTGTGTTAATAATTCAGAGGGTAAGTTTTCTGTTCATTTAAAATGTTCCAGTGCAGTTAAAAAAAAAAAGGTCAATAGCAGTGATTAGATAATACGGTTCCTAATAGTCATCATTTCAGCTGTAATCCTGCAGCCTCTCGATCATGTGCAGGCCGAGAAAAAAATTCTAATCTGCAGTTTTGAAACTGAGCAAAGCGCTTGCATGCCGCACTGAAAGCAGGCCAGGTGTTGTGGAGGGAAGGACGTTGTGCATGCAAATGGATGCAGGGAAATTTATGAGGTGCCTGTATTTATGGGAAAAGGCTAGACCGGCTGGGGGGGGGGTGTATAGTGTGATTTCCTGCTCACGCTGCGTTCTCGATATACCGGCTGGCACCGTTACGGTGATGATGCCACGCATACACGGCAACGCTGCAACTCGTGTCAAAGCCATCAATCGGCTCGGAGCAGCCCCCCCCCTCTCACGCGTGCCGGCCCGTATCAACTCAAACGAGATTGACGATGCGCCCCCAGCAGCAGGTTTTATCGTGCGCTCTGACGTAAGTAGCTGACACTCACGGGAAAGTGCAGAAAATGCACTTTGGAACCTCTCGCAATTTCCAAATTGCGCGAGGCCTGAGGCGGGACGTTCTGCAGCCTCAGTGTAAACACTGATATCTGCTAAAAAAAAAAAGCAGGACCCAGGTTCGGATTCTGCTGACACGACTAGACAGATGATCAAATCTGAGGATATTAATTGACTAAACGACAATGTCAAAGTCCATTTAGTTGCTTAGAGGTTTTGATTATTTGACAAGATCATAGAATTGTAGCTTCATAGTGTTTCTATGCGTTTGTATTAGTGTAGTACTACGCATTAACATACTTCATGTGTTTGTACAATATTTGCGTTAAGGAAATGATTTTCTAGTTGTTTTTTCCCCTTTATCGTCCTTGAAATCAAGAAACCACCCTGTCCTGGCAAAAAAAAAAATGGTTTGGCCTTTGCTCAAGAAAGTGACGTGATTGGATGAGCGCTTCAACATGGCTCAGCACAAAAAAAAGAAGGCAAAGAAAAAAGAAACCAGCAGCCTTAGGGATTAACTAAGTAGATATAAAGAAAATATTCGTCTGATGGAAAAAGTAAAGCCTAATTTCCACCGGGAGCGCCGGCGTCTGTGAAGCCGTAGCAAGTCTGTTTTTCCTGGAGCCCGTTTCTAAATCGCTTCAATCTCGGCTCGTCAGATCGATCGGATCATCGCGCAGGAAGTCAGATACAGTTTCAGAATAAAAACCTCCATCACTTCTCCTCCACCCCCTGGGCCCAAGCCGAGCTTGTGTGTATTCACACCCCAAAGTCATGCAGTCACATGAGCAGTGTGATGTTCACACCCTTGCTTCTGGCCTTAGCACAATATGACAATAGTGACACAGTAAAACCTTTTGCACGGGGTGGTTTTGGGCCGCGTCGTGTCTGTCGATCTGATCCACCTCGACTTCCTGACCCCTGAGGAGCTCGACGTAGCAGAAAAAGTCAGAGCGATTGGCTGTGAAGGCGGCCTTTGTTCCACAGACAGGGCCGGGGGGGGGACCATGCGTGTATTTGTCTACTAGCCGTGCTCACTGAAAAAAAAAGGTCAGCGCCGTTTCGGTGCAGAGCGTGTCATCTGCGTTAAGAACCTGATTCCGGTCTCAGGGGGGAAAAAAAAGAGCTCTACTGTCACGAAAAGAACTTTTTTTTTAAACTATTCATTCTGTCTGACTGCGTGTGACCAGTGTGTGTTTGGAACACAGGCATGTGTGAAAATATCCATATGATCAGCTATCGATCGGGCGGCGTGTCTGCGGCCGGCGTGCTGTTTGTCCGCCTGTGCTGAGGTCAGCAGGAAGTTCCCACACATCCACAGAGTGTAAACACAGCTGTCTGGATGTGTGTGTGTGTGTGTGTGCGTGTGTGTGTTGGGGAGGCAATTACAGGATTGGAGCTGGGGCGGAAAGCAAGGGCAGTGAGGTCAGATTTTGTGTGTGTGTGTGTGTGTGTGTGTGTTGGGGGGTGTAATGTGTGAAAGAAACAGTTCTACAAAAAGTCAGATGGTTGATCAAAGCTGCATGTGAAACAGGGCCGGGCTCAGTTTGTGGTTTTGGTTTCAGATAAGAGGCCGGTTACAACCTACAGACATAGGGACACAAATATCTGTGTGATGGACGTAAAGAACCAAAAAAACATATAATTATTTGGTGGGAAGGGAATTAAAGGAGTACTCAATGTATTAAGGTTAAATTTTTAGCTCTGTATTTCACGCCATTTCAGTTTAAGGCAGTGTGTGGCAAGGGGGGGTTAGGCTTAAACAAAGCAACCCAGTGACCATCAATAATCACTATTTATTAAAAAAATCATTTTATGGATCGACTTTAATCTCTGTAACTTGAAGGGATATTTTCAAATTTTTAACACGTGTGAGTGGACAAATATGCTTTAGTCTGATTATGATTGTTGGAACAAGGCGTAATAGTGTCAATAATAAGGTCAAACCTCAGCTCCTCAGCAATCCCTCAGTTCTGGTCTTAGTAAGTGTTATTGTTATTGAGTGTTTACTAATTAGAAATATCCACCTACTTTTGTGTGTATGTGTTTGTGTGTGTGTGTGTGTGTGTGTGTGTGTGTGTGCGTGTGTGATGAGGATGTGGCTAGGATGTAACTATTGTTACATGGTTTGTTTTATTGTGTAAAACATGTGGTGAGTACCATATGGTGGTGAGTACCATACCCAGAACAACACTGCAGAAAATGTGAGTGCGCGAAGCTCTGCAAATGCTGGATCCTACATTGCCCATAATGCAACTTGACATCATCTTTTAAAAACATTTTTTTTGTCTAAATCAAGAGTCCACAGCCCAAAGATCATCAGCTTATTATTATAGAAGAAACCCGAACATTCTGCATATGTTCTTCTTCAAAATGACTCAATCAGTTATCACACTTGCTTGTGATTAATTTAAAAGTTGTAAACTCACATCACCAATGTTATTTTGTCAGACCTGAGAGCCACAGACTATAAGCATCCTGTTTGTATTCAGCAGTGATGTGTGTGAGCAGGAAGCAGCTTCACACAAAGTGCTGCCACTACTGGTCAGAAAGTGCATTGCAAAAACAGTGATGTATGAGCATTGTTGTAATACAGCTTCTGGACACCAGAGGTTCTGGTATGTATGACGTGATATATTTCAGGTGGCTTTGGGTACAGAGATGAATAAAGAGCCTCTTTTTTTTAAATGGTCATTGGTCGGATGTTGAGGTCACTGGGAGTTTTGAAGTCAGCTGATTTAAAAGGAAAAAGGTGGGTGGCGGCAGGTGGTAGGGATACTGTAAATGTGGGAGGACACACATTTATGTCCATGGTTTGAAGGTAAATAAGGGACAGGAGTTATTTTGAAACACGTTTTGGAAGCATGAGAAAGCCTAGGTCAGGAGGTCAAAGGCCAGAGTTCAGAGGTCAGGGGTCGAACCGGGGCATCGGAGAATGAGAAAAGTCGAACTCTTTCAGTTTCTTTGGGGGCCAAGCACCTTTGTCTGGGGGAGAGATTTATTTTGGGAAGCATGCAAAGAGGGATGAAAAAAGGAGGGGGACTTTGAGTGTTTTTGCAAAAAAAAAAAAAAATTCTGTGAGAGCACGTCATCCTCGTAGCTGGTCCCCCTGTGCATATACGGCTTCGCCCCCGGGCTCCCACGCAATGTCTCTTCATTAGAGGCTTATGCGATGGGATATATGTTCATCCATAATGCATCGTATAGCGTGTCTTATATAAGACTGGTTGGAGTCGGTTCACTCTGACTCCTCGTCTACCGAAGCACAGAAACACGGGAGCTCGGCCTACACAAACGGCGGCGAACGTACACTTTTAAAGGCGTCACGTGCAACAGAACCTGCATCCTGAACCGCACTGGAGAGGCAAAGCGTTTATATGCAAAGCTAATGTTAACAGGCCATACAGGAAAAAAGAGAGTACGCCACAGATACCACAGATGCCAAACAAATTCCCCCTTGCACACAAACACAAATGTCATATAGACGTTATTCACGGCACTTCACTGACATCAGACGGAGAGCACCTGGGACTTTTCTTTCTTTTACTGGGAATAAGGAAGAGCTCTGTGTGGAGGGAAGTCAGAAAGGGCGATTCACCAGCGAAGGAAACCTCGAGAGGAATCATGTGCACCGTGCAAGCTCGGAGCGAGCGATTGTACACAAATGTGTGTGTGACAGTGTCCACAAGAGTGACTAATAGAGGGAATTATAGTGAAAGCACATGTCTGAACGGCTGAATTACTGTAGTACGCCAGCGTGCGGATAAAGAGAGGCGGAACAATGTCAATATGCTTTGAGTAGGAGGACTGAATAATTTAGGTCGAGTCCATCCGTTTACAGTACGCACAGGCACAGCAAGACCAGTGCGAAATTATACATAGCTTAGACACACACATACATATACAACAAAGGGCCACGGTCAAACACACACACACACGGAGGCCTCAACAGAGCTGCAAATCTCACACATCCACGTTCGTTCATGACAGCACGTGTGAGAATGATTTATGCAATTACAACAATCAAATGTGAATTTAGCCAAATTCTTTGTCTTCAAAACGAGTCGTTTTATTCCTATTTTTTAAGTCCTGATGAGAAATCTGCTGATCTGCTGATAAAATCTCAGGCAAAGCATAACAGGATGGTTGTGGTAAAAAAGAAATTAGGACAGAGTCTACTGAGAAATATAACGTGCTGTATTACTGAAGCACAGCTATAGAGGCAACAAACACTGTAGAATCTAGTGTTGATGCTGTAAACCACACAAATCAGGCGACTTAAATGAGGCAACAGCACCACCTGCCTGTCAGACCAGAGACAGCAGTTCTGTAACAGCTGTTGTTGCCACAAATGATCCTTTTCTTGCACAATATGGCAACATAATGAGGCACGGTGCAGAAACTAGCAAAGGCATAGAGGGGTTAATATGATCCTGGTAGCAGCCTGTGTTGGTTGATATTTCTCCAAAAATACAGTTTAACATGTGAATGATAATCTACCATTTACAGATGAAGCTATGAAATGTAAAACAAATATGAAATATCATGTAAAATATCTTAAAATAACATACTGAACATGAAAATATTTAAAAAGTCCATTGTTAAATTAGACCGTAAAGTATCACTGTTTAGAAGATATTATTAAGGGTCAATATAACTGCACTTTTTTCATAATTTGGTTATATTAGTGGTGCAGCGTCTTACTGTTTCATCTACCTGTAATTAATAACTTATAGGTTATACAGACACCTGTCTGTGCACCCATTAGTGAGTTTCTGTCCACCACAGCCTGAAGCGAGGGAGCAGTCAGGCCATTTCTTTATTTAAAACATGGCTGTTAATGGCAGGCTTAGCGTGGTAATGATTAACAGCAGGGAGTGTCCACTGAATGCAACCACAGGTCTAAATATGACGTCTACTGCAAATAGACAAGGAACTACATCCCAGTGCAAATACAGAAACTACTTTACCACTGCTAGATGTAGTTAAACTTTTAATTCCCCCCTAGACACACACACACACACATTTCAAACAATACCATTTATTTTAAGAAATTATATTATAACAATGTTCATTAAATTAGGATCTTTCAAATGGACCCTTAACAAATATTTACACATTTCACAGTGAATTTGGTACATTTGGTTTTAGTATAATGCAAAAAAGTATCTTCAAACCCTGTTAATAGTCATTTTCTCAAAATAAACGTAACTCTGACGCAAATGAACAACAAGGAAAAACAAGTTGCAGTGATTAAAAAAAAAAAGTGTGAAGAGGATCTTGAGATCTAAGGCAGGGTACAGGCAGATGCAGATGGTATGGTCCCAAAATCTGGTCTACGACACCCATATCCATCAACAGTGCAAAAATGCAGCATTCTGTCACAGCTGGAGGAAGTACTATTCAGATAGAAGAGTGATAGTATGCCAAACAAAGCAACTTCTAATCAGTGCACTCTACCTACTAATTCCAGTTTCAGGCTGCAATAAGTAACTGTAATCGTGTCCAACAGGAGTAAAATGTCCAGACTTCCTGTTCCTGCTCTGACTGAAAAAACTGCACTGGCTCCTATATTTTCCCTATTAGCTACTGGAGAAGCGTTCTCATAGGCATATTTGAATAAAAGTCTTGGAGATGAGAACTGAGGAAGAAAAAGACCTTTTCTATACCTAGACAAGTAGTAAGGGTAAAAAGTCTCATGAGGACAGGAATGTCAGGAGGAGCGGGCGGAAGGAGTGGTCGGCGACGACGAGAGAAGTCCGGCTCAGTCCTGCCTCTGTGGCACGCAGCCTTCCATCTCCAGAACCTCGGGCCATCCCTCGAATTTGTTGGTCTCAGCGCTGTTCTTTATGTGCTGGGGAAGGTCAACACAACACACACATTGTGTTTAGTATGAAACGAAACAGCATTGCTTGATAATCGGAGCGGATACCGCGATGGATATCCTCAGGCAATCAGATGAAAAAAAAACAGAGGTGAACAGGTTTGGGCTGTAATCACAAGCATAGAAAGTGCCACACAATGAGAAAAGCCAGTCACTCAAAAGTGCACGATAGCGTAAAGATCTCACTGCCCGTGTCTATCATAACCCTCACTACAGTAGTGTCTTTCAACACTCCACTAAAGTGCCTTTTTAGTTCTAGAAGTTTAAACTCACAGGAACAAATGAAGGCTTTAATCACATCTGTGGTTGAGTTTATGTGGATTTAGTGGTGTATTTATTTATTTATGGTCCACTTCAGGTCCATTACAAGCAAAATATCAGTATTTGTAAAAAAAAAATTAAGACAAGATAGTTGCCATCACAAACACTTTCTAATGAAGGCAAATACACCTAAATTCTTTTGAACTGCCTTAACAGGTTAGATTAGGTTAGGAAGATTTCAGGCTTATTTTCATCGACGATTCATCTGTTGATTATTTTCTATATTCAGTATTATTTAGTTGTGTGGTCTGAAAAAAAAAATCTGAAAATGTTAATCACCATTCCCCAAAGCCTAATATGAACAAATATCTTTTTTCCCTCACACAAGTATAACCATTATACAAATATATTTGGTTAATGCAAATATTTACAGATGTACAAACACAAGGAACGTGTTGTTGCTGATGTTTTTTCCCCTCTTAGTGAAAACTGCTTTGTTATAGAGAGCAGAAATAAACAGGGAACATTGAGCTATTACCTGTTCAAATGGACTCTTGGTCTTGATGCCTTTGCCTCCTACAAAGATCCAGTTATCCCGGAAACCCAAATTGCTGATAGCCGTGCTGCCAAGATCAGCAATTAGCTTTCTGCATTCATCATTGAGTCTAGAGCAGGAAACATAATAAAACGTCATCTCCTAGGCCTCTGTGCAGCACCTGAAGCAACACAGCCGAAACTCAAAGATCACTTCATTGCAGAAACCTTACTTTGTCGAGGGATCATCAAACGAGGCCATCATCACAATTGTCCCGTCTTCAATTTCTTTCAGGAATTTAATTAAGGGAGCCACATCTACCGGGGGATACAGTTACCCAGCACATACATGGTTAAAACGCTTTTTTTTTTTTTTAAATAAAATAAAATATACTGACCTCCTGCCCACATATCAAAGAATCCCGTCCTGTTGAGTTCTCCTGTTCTCCCTGAGGAGGACAAAATATCACAGTATTAGTAATGTCAGAATAAAAGTGGGAACTTTAGGGACTTATTGGAAATAATGAACATGTTTTAAAAAATAAATACCACGATTAACACATTAGTCTCTTTCAGAGGCTGTAGTGGGTTCAGTTTTAGATTTTAGCTGGAGAGAAGACAATGGTGTCAAACACGACTAGACAACCTAATCTATTGGCAGCGACTTCATGATATGATGATTTTTTTAATTGTTTGTGGCAGTAGATGACATGCATTTGGCACATGAATATGGAAAACATTTATTGTTGGTAATAATCTTTTATTTGGGCACTTAAAGAATTGCTTCCTGTGCCAAAAAGTTCTGTACTTTAAAAGCTGTAAAGCTTCTCTTATCTGTTAGTGCAGTAAGTGATGAGAAATCTGCTCTGCCTTAAAGTTTTTGTGTCATGATGCGAACAACATGCTTTTCAGATATTATAAAATGTGACTTGTTGAGCCACAATTTGTGTATAGCCAACAGTTTTTTTTAACCGGATCCATTCATCATGGCACTATTGTTAACAATGCAGCAGTATTGTCTTACTACCAACGGCAGCCCTTTGTAAATAGATTTGACTTAAAGACGATGAACCCAGCAGATGAAGTTACCGTTAACCAGGGCGATGTTGATTCCTCTCCCCACGTTGTTCTTCACTCCACTCATGAGTCTAAAACAAGCAAAGGGGACAATAGAATTAGTGCCCCTATGGCAAAGAAACTTCCTTGTGATGCAATATGAAAACGGGCAAATATTTGACATCACAACTTCCAGGACGTGGTGTGTGTCTGCTAGTCATTTTGACACCTTCGCCAAACATTACACAGTCAGGACAAGTGCCGGCTTGTATTACTGTTCAAGCAATTATGAAACATCACAAAAACAAACAATCAGCTAGGTTTACAACTACAGATTATTCTCATTATAGATACAATAACCTGTTGTACAATTCACTGTGATTATTTTTGTAATGAACCTTTCTAATGAATCTAATTCAAACAGAACAGATACAGACTTAGAGCACTACACCAGTTTTACTAATTGTTCAAGCATTTTTTAGAAACCGATTAACCGATAATGGAAATAATCAGTAGTTTCCAAGCAAAATGTCTTATTTTGCAACAATCGATTATTCGTTTATGACTATAGATAGTCATTTTTTTCCTGCCAATCAGCACATTGATTTATCGAGTAATCCGTATCATCACTTTAACACTACAGCAGGCGGTTGCAGTAAAATCATGCATCAGACAGGTCTTAAACCTGCTTCACAAGTCAACTTTGACAGAGTCAAGGTGTTACTACACAAACTCGTATTTTTTGAAAGCCCCATAAACCTATGAAAGTTTGAAGATATCATTTCTCTTACAACTTGTCCTCCAGGCAGACTCTGGGCCCAACCACACTGGCTGCTCCACTCGACATCTTGAAGGCAAAGTGTGCCGGAGGACAGGCCTTAGAAAGCCCACACTTGTGCCTGACTGGCTTAGTCGCTGTGGATCGAATACTCAAGTTACATATCAAGGAAGCACAGGGAAACACAGTGTCAAGTAACAAGGAGCCTCTCTAGTCTAATACAAAATATCCAGTGGAATCACAGAACATTTGAAAACTTGAAAAACAGGAATCTATGTCATCTGGTAACATGTAAACGCTGATTTAGCAACAGGATTAACTATGTTTCTATTATCTAGCTGCATGCCACGGTTACTACAAGTTTTACCATTCAAGTGTTGCCTGGTTAAAAAAGAAAAGAGAAAAAGGTTCCACATTGAGAAAATGAAGCAAAAAAGAAATGTTTTAATAAGTTGAGCATACTTACAGACTTCACTCTCTGCCACAGACTTTGCTAAAAAAAAAAAAAAAAAAAAAAAAAAAGTTGGTTTCTGAAATTTGTGAAACTTTACTGTAGACAAAAAGTCCATCTTTAATACTTAAGTCTTCATCTCATCTAAAAAAAAAATGCTAAACTAATGTGTTCCTTGTTTTTTTTTTTTTTTATAAGGAACACTTTCTGAAGGTTCACTTATCAGGTACTCACCAATCACACTGCTCAGTTTGAAATCCATGTTGATCTCTAGCAGTTGAAAAGCCAGAATGACAGCTAAGAGGAATGCAAAGATGAGAGCTGCTAACTTCAAGACACCTGAAAAAACACAAACCGACAGATGAAAGCGTTATGAAAGTTATTACCCTATCCAATAACAGAGATTGGATTATATTAAACAACACAGGAAGGTCTGTGGTAAAAAAAAAAAAAGTTTAAAAGTTACATTTAAGTTTAATCAAAATAATGTCACATATAGAACATAAAGTATGATGACTCCACGTTTTATTACATGAAAAGCTTTAGATTGAGAACCTCCATGTTTTTCTAAACTGAATGATGAACGCTGCTGTCCTAACATACAAGTTAATGTTGTTACCAAAAAAAGCCAGCAGAACTTTGAGAATTATTTAGAATTGCTTGAAACCGAAACTACTTGTGGTATCAAAAGTCATGCCGGCATCAGGTCTGTTTTCACCGACCTTTCATTTTATTTTGTAGGAATCGACGAAAAAATGCGTAGTGGGTATGTGATGGAGTTAAAGTGTTAGGTTTTCCCGAAATATAAAATTAAACTTAAAAAAACATACCAGAATACATCAGTGAATAAAGGCACTCACCTCCAGCCCGGACCATCTTGGCGAGCGCAGCCACTTGAGCACAGAAAAGAAACTAGAACTTCCTGCTCGGAGACATACAACAAACCATATATTAGTCTATAGGACGGCGACGTAAGCGCCGTCATTTCAAGACGTCTTACGCACGTGACGTAACGACGTCAGCTATACCCTAGGTTGCAGCTGACGTCGCTGGCTCACAGCTGATATTAGCATAATGTATGGCGAGCTAAACTACAGTAGCACTGGAAGTTTATATTGTATATTTTGATGTTACGGTCACTTTAGCCTCACCGACTGAGTTATTACAAGACAGTGTGTTCCATGAATCAATATCTTAAAAAAGAGGACTGTGTGACGCTTAGCTTGGAAGCTAAATTTTCTAGCCTTAACTGTAACGCCTTGACGTTAAAATAAAGGCTTTGCCAACGACACCAAAACAAGCCGAGCGCTTAGCTCAGTACTGGTAATATTATGTGGCATTAAAACAAATCTCTCGAATAAATGTTTATTTACCTGTTCAGGGTGTTAAGTCCTGTTGTGACGTTCGATAGCTCCAGAAATCTGATAAATCTGTGGTGATACGGGTAATGACAGCTGAACCGGTTAGAGCAGGAAGACAGACAGGAGGTCCCACTCTGCCCAGGAAACCAAAGACGGGCTAGCGGGCGCACTTGAACGTCCCAATGCGATACAGTAAGCCTGTGCGCCTCGCTGTATTGTTACCTATTACCTTATATTTTTAATTGTCACCTGGTGTCTGAATTGTGTGTTTTCCTTACATAAAAAACAATATTTGACCATAAATTGATGTAGAAAAAGTGAAAAAAGTGCATAAAAGACACAAATGTTAAAAGGAAACCTATGCCCTTGGATCTATGCTTTTATATATATATATATATATATATATATATATATATATATATATATATATATATAATAAACTCTTAACATAATTTATGCCTTCTGCACAGTCAAAAACAAACAAAATTAATAAGAATACATTTTTAATGTTTTATTTTCAACATTTATATTATCATAAAACAACCAGAATTTAGCAGATACAAAAGAACGTTTTGCGTTTTTGTAATACATTCTAAGCAGAATCTACAGTGATAAGCAAATTATACAAATAATATCGCTCCAATTTATCACATTCATACATTAAAGAGCAAATAATTAAATAAAAAAGTAAAAAATAAATGACATAAGTCCTTTTACAACATCTTACTCATTTGGCAGGCTGAGAACATAAAGGTGAATAAATAACATAAATTAAAATAAATAATAGAAAGGTATATACTTGATAAAGTGTTGATCTTATCTTCAACAATAGATGTTTTTGAGCATTATGGCATGAGATGAATTTTGTATTATTTCAATCGAATGGATCGATTTAAACTTAATTTGAATTCATATATTGAATTTTGGACATTTTACCAAATATAATATATCCAATATGGGATTCTCCTGCTATTTTCACTCCTTTTAGGTACATGTATAGTAAATGTTCTCTTTATTAAAAGAAGTCACAATTTCTTTTTATATTAAGAGTGAGACATCTTGTTGATGAGGCATCTTCGTTCCTGTCACTTTGCTTCCTACTATTTCTTCTTCTCTGCTCAAATCGAAGCAGATGGAAGTTACAGCGCCACTAGTGGCACTTAAAGGAAAAACGCTTTAATGCAAAGGTGTTTTGTGTCTGTTCTCAGGTCAGGGAATATTTTAAAAATATTATTATATAATTTTAAAAGTAACATAGCAAAAACTAAAAGCCAATAATAATTATATTAACCATTACTTTTTACAAATGCACATTTTCAGGATGGTCATGTTTGTATTCACACTGAGTAGAAGTAAAGAGGTGATGCAATACCAAGTAATAATAAAAAAGGATTCCCTACCGTACACTATTAAAATAAAAAAAAATACTGTACAAAGAAATTACAAAACAAATTAAAGCAATTGAATTAAGTAAGTTCAATAAATAAAGACATTTAACCATTTCACACGTCATTTAGACTACAGGAACTTTTATGGAGGATGCTCCTATTAAATATCAGGTCCAGAAAAATATAATTGGCACTCTTTTCAGCACAGCTCTGGTTTCAATATAAAATTTATGTATGTCTGTGTGTGTGTGGGGGCGACACGGTGGAGCAGTGGGTAGCACTGCTGCCTCACAGCAAGAAGGTCGCAGGTTCAAGACCGCCTTGGGGCCTGGGTCTGGGACCTTTCTGTGTGGAGTTTGCATGTTCTCCCCGTGTCTGCGTGGGTTTTCACCGGGTACTCCGGCTTCCTCCCACAATACAAAACATGCTCAGGTTAATTGGCAAATCTAAATTGCCCATAGGTGTGAGTGTGTGTGTGAATGGTGTGTGAATGGTGTGTGTGCCCCACGATTGGCTGGCGACCATCTGGGGTGTATCCCCCTGCCTCTCGCCATAAAATGCGCTGGGATAGGCTCCAGCAGACCCCTGCGACCCTGAAAAGGAATAAGCGGGATAGAAAATGGATGGATGGATGGATGGATGTGTGTGTGTGTGTGTGTGTGTCATCCAATAAGATCCTGTAATAGGAAAGGACAAAAGGATAGAGAGGTGTCCTGGAAACATCACGCTATCTTCTATCTAAAGTGGTCTGAGTGCTAACTAGCCGTACATCATCTGAGTCCTGCTGGCAGGCCGTGCCGTTGCTGCTGGCGGCGCTTTCAATGTCGGCCGTGATGCAGTTGTTGTCTTCCTCCTGAACCTGGAGGTTGGAGAAGCGATACGCCGGCGTCCTGCAGGGGGCGGCAGAAAAACAGTGGCATGAAACTTAATTTCATATGGTTCATTAGGTTGTAAATGCAAGTCACAGGCGTTAATCCAGCTCACCTGTTTCTGTAAACCACTTTCCTGACTACAAGGGCGGCGGAAACCACGGCAACCAGGACGATGGCTCCTGCTCCCGCACACACCAGGATCAACACCAGCCTCTCTCGCTGGAAAACACACGCACATTAGGGCCCTAACAACATGGGGTCGTTGCTGAACGCACAAACAGCAAAACCTACTGACCGGCGTGTCAAAGTGCGTGACCGGAGACGTCGACCTGACAGGTGAATCCGGGCTAGGTTTAACACCACAGGGCCTGATGACTGTCTGTACAGCCAGCTGAGGACTGAAGCCCCCCTCACATCTGTCGCTGGGGACCTTACGATACCTACAAACAGAGCAAGTTGTCAAAAGTCTGCCAGCATTTAAATTTAAGGATCGTAGCCAGGATAAAAAAATAAGGTAAAATACATATGATAATATGTTAATGTAATGTTTAGAATGCCAAGTCAAATTATACATTATTTACTACTTAAATCCATTCAAACATCCAAATCATAGGCTATTATTGATGGATAATTCTTATTGTGGCTAAATATGACCTCAAAATATTCATAGTCATTACATATTTATTCCCTGTTTCATTTACATGTACTCTAAAAATAAACCTGCAGCCAGCAGTAATGATTCAAGTGTTTACTTTCACTTTTAATGAGAATGAAACCTTAGGTCATGACAGTGGTGTTTTTTTAATACATCATGAAAAAGTAAAAGGAATCTATAAACTATGAAAGTTTCAGTTTTTGAAATGTACCTTTTTCATGATGTGTTTTCGGGGCCAAACTGAAGCCTATACAACTGTATAGTAAAAAGTTGTGCAATTTGGCACATTGATCTAAGACAGTCCCCTGATTGATGTCAACAAGTTTTCATGTTGCCACCTCGCACCACCAACAGGTCAAAGTTGGAGGTATATCTCTGCATATACATTTTGGTCCCTGAATCCTTGGAGCAAGTGGAGATAGATTTGGGATTTTATCAGAAACATTTCAAGGCTTTTACAGGTGACATTTTTTTCCAATCAACATCAAGCTTGAAACACATCATCTACAGAACAAGACCAACAAACATCACTTTTTGTCTTTGGAACAGTTGTCTTTTTTGCATCTGCTTGTCCCCACATTGCTGCTTGCAGCTCTATTTTTGGAAAGGATCAGTAGGCCTGTTCAAAAAAGAAAAACGGAGTGACCATTACCCTGCAGTCAGCAGCTCATCCTCTTCTCCTTCCAGACAGATCTCCAAGGTCTTATTTGCATTGCTGAGTTGCCTCATACACTCTGAAGTGTTCACGTGACGATAATAACCATAGTCGCTGTTAAGAGAGACAGAAAGGAAATAATATCTGTGCTTTGTTAAAAAGACCCAAACAAGACCCAGTGAAAGCATGTGTCCTGAATAATCTGCTGAAAGGCCAAGTTTTCTAGCCACAAACAAAGCGACCAACCATAAATAGTCTTCTCTGGTGCACGGGCAGGGGCTCTGCTTCTTCCTCACCACGTAGCCGCGACCATTTCTGCATACCGATCTCTTCTTCAGCCTCCTGTAAATCTCCTTGACACCCAGGACACAACCCTCTCTCTCTGAGTTCCCTCCGCCTGTCGAGTGAGCCAACCACTCCTCATAGTCCTGCTCTTTACCTGAGGGATCAGATGTTGACAGATCAGAGCTACTCACACTGTCACCAGCGGTCATTTCAAACTAAAGGTCAAATCATACATTGTGCATAAGTGTACATTGTGTACATTTATTTCACAGGGTAATGCCTTCGTAAAAGGTTTCTCGATGGCTAACCCCTATAATAATATTTTATATTAAAGGTGTAGCCACAAGCAGTGTTTTTTTTTTTTTTGCTTTTGTGTCTATTCATCACACCTGGAGCTTCAACCCTATGACCCAACCCAAATTTGTCTTCCCATAAGCGTTGACAGCAATGCTGTCGAAACTTGTCAAGAAAAGACCTGATTCACGACGAAGACTGCTAACACTGTCTACACTTCCAAAAAATATTTGCTCACCTGCTTTGACTCGCACATGAATTGAAGAGACAGCCCATTTCTTGTCTATTGGGGTTCAATATGATGTATGTCCACCCTTTGCAGCTTTTAACAGCTTTAACTAATCCAGGTCTCCATTGTAATTCATCCCAAAGGTGTTCTATCCAGTCTAGTTCATCCACACCAGACTCACCCCAGGTCTTTATGGACCTTGCTTTGTGCACTGAATGGGTGGATTTGGATGCTTTTGTAAATATAGTGTATCTATCTAGCTATCTATTTAATCTAAGAATCACTCAATGAAGTATTGTGAGTCATGAGTTGCTCTGTAATGAATAAGAGCTGTGTCAACCACCTGCCCTTTGTTACACAGCATTGTGTCATCTTGACTCACACTCAGCTGTAATAATTCGCTGGAAGTCGATGGTGACGGCCACCCACATGGGCTGCCTGTCCTCCTCCGGCCGGAAGCCCCACACGCTCACGTTCATGGCCTTGGTCCCTGGCTCGGACGCCAGGCCGGCGAAGAAGAAAGGCTGGTCAGTGAAGTTGTAGTGCTTCCAGCACTGGCCCTCGTCCGTGGAGAACCTGGGGACAGAAAATGGTATAAATAAGCACGGAACACTTTATCGTAATCAAATTGTGTTATTGTGTATTGAGGTTCAGTACTTAATAGTCCTGACTTGTCCGTTACGCTGGGCCTCCACGGCCACAATGAGACCCCCAGAGTCCAGTATGCTGTAGTGGTGGGGGCCCCTCAGCGTCCCCCTCCAGTTGTAACCCCCGTCCGAGGAGACAAACACATCTGGGCGCTGCGACGATGACAATGAATCACCCACAGTACCTGGAGAGGAGGAGAGGAGCCGTGTGTTTCTCACTGAGTGACAGACGGTCTCTGCTCTGAAATAAAATAAAAGCCCTGTAATTATCACCATGAGCGATGACCAGGCCGACCGCAGTCGGCTCCGACAGGGCGAGCATGGGAACGATCAGGTTGTTGCGGCTGTGTTCTCCGTGAATATGAAGGTTGCACTGATGGAAACAAACACACACACACATAATAAGCCATTTAATGAACGCTGACGAACTTGACTGTAGTGCCAACGTTTTCATATTACAGTTTTTTCTTCTGCATGTAACTCACATTCTTTACTTCCTCTCCACATTCCACGTTCTCAGGTTTGTTAAGTTGCCTCCACGCCCCTCCTCTATTAAAGGAAATCACAGATCTTATACGGCCATCTGCAACAAGAGATAACAGAGCCATGATTCACATTATCCTCTACGTCACGCGTGTCAAACGGGTCAAACGGGTAGCCCCGCGCCTGTGTGATCAGAAAGACAATAAATGTTTAACTTGAAGGTTCAAGCACAACTCACTAACGCTGTAATCTATTCTCAATTGGTCCTAAAACAGGAGTGTTTCCATTTTTCCTTCATTGAAATACATCCATTGTTGTTTAGTGTTTAGTATTTAGCATAGCAACATCAATCCATAGATTCCATTCTCTGAAAATCCATAAATTGGGGAAAAACTGGTTGTCAGCATATTCTTGTTTGAGTCTATCTGTATCTCTGTGTGATTCGGATATCTGTGATGATTTTAATAATTTAACAACAATATAAAGTTATTCTACATCAAAATATTTTTATAAAATTGGCAAATCGTCACCAGACACATGAATTGGGAGGCAGTTGTAGTCTATATATTATACACACATACATGCTACATACATTCAATGAGTGAAAATGTTCAGTGGATGAATGGCACAGCCTACCCTCGTCCAGCTTGTTAGTGAGGTAGACTCCTCTCAGGGAGGTGATGTTGGTGAAGTCGCTCTTCCTCTGCCCGTCAAACAGGTGGCGCTCCAGGGATTTGGAGAACAAGATCCCGCGGTCATCCGACGTGAACATGGTTCCGAAGAAAGTGTCTGGAATCCACCACAAGGTTTTATCGTCCGTACATCAGTTAAAAGGTCAGTACGAACTGCTGCGTTAGCTTGTTGCGAGTTTCCTTTCCATCAACCTGCCAGTGCTAAAATCTATAAAAAAGTTGTATTTGTGGTTGATTTATCGATTAGTTGATTGATGATGTGTAAGTCTTCAGTGTTTCCCACATATAGACCAGTCTGTGGCGCAGTGCCACAGAACGAAAAACTGAGTGCCACTGCAATACGTTTTCATAGCTGCAGTTGTGAGGAACCTGCCTTATTGCATTGTTTTCCTGCAAAAGTTAATGATAGCCTACCTTAACATTTACAATATTAGGAATTTCCCACTTGCCTACATACGATGAATGAACAGTTAATCACAGTGATGCCTAATTGATACTATAGTGGAAACTTTGTGCAAGTTATTCATCCAATGATGGTAAAAACTATCAATTTCAGTAACTACAATCTATGTATCTGTACATTGTATGAGTCAACTGTACCACTCTCTACTAAAGGAGGCAGAACATACACACATAATATCTTTGGTTTGTGGACTGTTGGTCAGATACAACAGAAGATATCTGAAGATGTCACATGCACAGTGATCAACGCTTTTCGCCATTTTCTGACATTCTGTAAATCAATTAATTAAAAAAGAAAATAATCAACACAATAATCGACGATGGAAATAATCATTGTATATGCCCCTAAATTTCCAGCCCAACAAACAAGCCTACTTAATCAAGTTTTTTCACGATTTTAGTCAATTCAATATTTGTTTTAGGAAATTATTAGTGTTGATTTTTAAACCAAAACCAAATGGACACAAATTTTAGGGGAAAAACACTTATATATAGCATATATATATAGTATATATATATAATAATGATTTCTTGAGGCACTTTAATCAGGCAAGTCATCATCCATCTTCCAACCATCAGCCAGCTCCATGAAGGACGGTGGTGGACGTGGCCTGAGCGTCGGTTTGTGTGTGCGTTGCGTGTTACACCCTGATCCCAGGATATGTTTGTCAGCTTTTGCAGTGTAACCTAAAGCTCCCTCCCTCCGAACGAGAAGATAAGGCCACCTCAACCCCATATCTCCCCTATTTATGTAAGCAGCACAAAAGTCCCATCAGCCTACCCCCGACAGGACGAACCGAGGCACCAGTCAGACAAAAAAAAAGATCATTATAACGGAAACAGAAAAAAGAAACCGAAAAAAAGACATTAATGAGAAAAAGAGTGGGACGATAAGGGGGCGGGAGAAAGACGTAGACAAAGAAGGGAACTAAGGCTTAAACAAACACACACACAGCGAGTGTGATGGAATGATTTGTCAGCAACTCCGAGAACTTGTGAAACCAGTCCGGCCTTCACCGTTGAGCGTTTCCATCACAACAAAAGAGGCTGAGAGAAGCTATAAATCCACTCGTGTTATGCTCACAACACAAAGCGGGGATATTTGTCAAATATGTGTCAAGCCTGTTTTTAAAGGCCTTTTTTTTAGGTGTGTGTGTGTGTGTGTGTGTTTCACACAGACACAGAGAGTGAGTGTTTTGGTCATTACCTCCAGGATTGTCCACGTGCATGAAGAGCATGTCTTCATCTCCATCCAGGATGGAGTAAAACTGCAAACACACACACACACACACACACACACACACACACACACACACACATATCAATGAAAACAATGGAAAAACTTAGTGATGCCTAATTTAATCTTTGCCATAAACCTTGTCTAATCGTCGTGAGAGACGCTGTGTGCTGTCTCTGCTGTCAGGAAGATGTCATGGGCGTGTAAATACGTCCATAGCCGTGTGGAGAGGTGTTTCATCACTGTCGAACGCACGCTCTGGTTTGTGTTGAAAAAAAGGAAATGCCGCAACTTAATCATATACCACGTCCTTTACTGCCGTGACACATGCGTTTCTGTAACCGAAGCACTTGGGAGGCAGAAGAGTGAGTAAGAACCCCTGGGTGTGACTTGAAAAGTGTGAGATAAAGGCCAAGAAAAAAAAAGATATGACCTCGTGTTCATTTCCTGTGGTGCATTTTTTGCCATTTGATGCAATAAAGTTCCCACATGTTAAAAGTCTAATACAGGACATAGAACATCATCAGAAAAAAACATGGACATTTCTGATCAAGAATAAGTAAGCGTAATCCATTTTATTGCCATCACCAATAGACATTATAGGCTGTTTCTCACCTGCTCGGTGGAGGCGGACGGGAGCAGTGCTTTACTGAAGGTTTCCCCTTGGTCTGCTGAGAAATACATGACGCGGGGGGACCTCTGGGAGCAGAGTAACGCAGCGCTGCATCAGTACTCACTCATCAGTTTGTAAAGAGACGAAGCGTCGGATGGGTTGGCTTGTTTTATTTCATTCTCACCGTGTCTTCCATCACCGAGAAGAATAGAAAGGCTCCGATGTAGCCAAAACTGTAGATGTCCTCGTGGATTGTCGTGAAGGTTTTTCCCAAATCCTTCGTTCGCTTCAGCTGCAAATCCCCGCTCTCCTCTGTTTCAACTACAGAGACGAACAGTAGCGTGCTCAGTTTTCCTATATGTTACATGAACCTGTCACTTCTCTTCATACGTTTTAGAATTTTTACAAAAATATTCCTTAAGGTACAATATAGATATTAAAATAATTGCAAAAAAAATGTTCATTTAACTCTCACCTGTGTCCATTTGGCTGCAGCTGAAGAACATATTAATGCCACCCCCCCTAATGGAAAGGAAAGGAGGAAGTTAAACGCTCCTCCATATCACAAATTTTAACAATTCTTTGAAAGCAATCTGCCTTACATTTAAGTCAAATTATTATATGGAGTCATGATGTGTTTGCAAAATCTACAATGATATTGTTGCGGAAAATGTGACTCATCTGACATGTGGTTTCTTTAAAGCACACAGGGGGAAGGTGTTCGCTGTTTATTCTCACCAGGAGAAGGAATGCACTCCATCATGAACTTTTGTCCACTTGGCGCCAAAGTCCAGAGACAGCCACAGGCCACCCTGCAAGACCAGAGAGGCACAGGCCAGTGTTTACCTTTACTTTAAGGTGTGTGTTTGGTGTGTGTGTGTGTGTGAGCAAGTGTGAAGTTGTGTCTGAGTGCAGTTTGTGGCCCAGAAAGTTACACAGAGCGACGGTCAGCGAGGTGACAGTAGAAAAAGGAAAAAGCCGTGCGACTCACGTCGATGCTGAGGGCCACGAGGTAATCGGGGTTGAGGAAGTGGTACGTGATTGGCTGAGCCAGGTGAAAGGGCAGCTGGATGAATTTAAAGGTGGCGCCGGCATCCGTGGAGGTGAAGATGATCCCTCCTGGATGGTCCACCACCGGCGTGTCCGCTGTCAGTATCACCTTAGATCAATTAGAAACGAATATGCTGTTTTTCAAGGGCAATAAGCATGTCTGAAATGAAGGGATCTCATTGTGACATCACAACAGGAGCCATTTCTAAACGGGTTCCGGTAACACTACAGAGGAGGCCAGACCAACAGAAGGAGTGGGTGGTCTTTGTTAATTCATGTCTTAGCAGGAACACCAGGGACATAAATATTTACACATAAGCACTTTAACCGCACACTCTATATAGGCACTCATTAAAAAACAACCATGAACGTACAGAGCTGCCCGGGCCCACGCTGACTCCAAACTCCTCCTTTATGAAGGTGTGGTTGATGCGGTGGGAGATGTCGTGGAAGGATTTCCCGTAATCCGTGCTGACGGGAAAAAGGAGGAAAGGCCTCAGACTTACAACCGCAGGAGTTGTCGCGCGACGCCACACGTTTCCCGCCGGATGCTAACTCACCTCCGGTAGAGTCGCGAGGAGCCTCCGCTGAAGAAAGAATCGATCGGGGCGCTGATTGTTGACAGCACCAGGATTACCTGTAGCAAGGCAGGTTTATGCGTATAGCACATTGCAACAAGTGAATTCATGCATTTTATGCTCTACATAAAACATTTGAACTTCTGTTTCTGTACAAACAGAACAAGAACAAAGTTACAGCGCAGTGAAAAATAATTAAGAAATGACAGCAGTAGGGCAACAGCATGCTTAAAGTGTGCATTACTGTTTTTATGTTAAACGCTATTTTAATGGATTGTCTCTAATGAACTAGAAGCAGAAACTCATCCTACTGTTCATTTTTTCTGCCTGGCATCCACCAACTGCTAATATAGTTTTACAAAAAAACATATGGATTGCTTAAAACATGAAGTTAAAATAACATAACAGTCTGAACATTTCATGTTTCTAAAGCTTTTGAACAGAAATCATGCAAAGTGGATAAGGCGTGAACTATAATACTCACCCCTGTACCATCACCCACCCATGTGAGAATCACATAGGAGCCATCATCACCGTTAAATCCAGTCTGTATGAGAGAGAGAATGATTAACACCTGTTACACCTGCTTTTCATTTCATGGCACTGGTTTAAAAACGCTGCTTTCCTAATTTTGACGACATTTGACAAAACTACTTGAATATTGTTTCTCGATTAATAACTTGATCACAATAGAAAGGGTTTTCTCATTGCAACTGCACATAAACATACCTCACCTCATGTGTATTGTCGTCCAGAACTTTGTGCTCGGCTGGGGTCAGGGGGGTCCAGCAGGAGTCGAAGGGGGGTCCGTGAGAAGGCTTAAAGGCGCCGGGGGAGGCAGAGGAGGCAGAGGAGGAGGAGGAGGGGGCGCTGGTGTCCCTCCTGGAGCGTGCGCGCACCTGTCCGCGGCTCTCATCCCGCGGAGCGCGGCGGAATGTCAGCGTCCTGCCGCCGCGGCCCCCTCCGTCTCTGTCCCGTGCTGCGGCGCAATGGAGAAGGACGCACACCCCGCCGAGGACCAGGAGCCTCCGGATCATATCCGACGCGCGCGCAAAAGCAAAAAAAAAAACAAGTGGAACCTCGCTGCGAATATCAGCGCGCCGATACTGACTCGGTCATTAGTGCTGCGCTCTAAAAGCCAAGGGTGGGGAGGGGGGGGGGGGTGTTGGAGGTGGAGAGGAGGGCCTGGACGGGTCATTAACATAAAAAGTGCTGCGTCCTCCGCCGACAGGTGTTTTTTTTGCCTTCTACCCGCATCCAGGTGACCCGATTCCAAGCGCGTTTGGATGGAAACGCGCCCTGTTGTGGCCACCTGCAACCAACGCACGGGGAGGGGCGGCGGGGGGGGGTTTGATGCGGGATTTGGTGTGACAGATTTATTTCACAAGCGTGAGATAAGCGCTTCTTTGTCGGATGCGTTCGAGTGCGGTGGGAGAAAAAAAAACGTAGAAGAGAAGAATTTGTAATTGTTGAAAGCGAGAAGTTCTCTGAACTTCTGAATGTGGGAACAGGCAACGTGTTTTTCAGGCTGTGGTTTCTCTGAACATGCACTGAGCTCCAACGCTGACAGCTGGGTAAACAGCCTTCGGGTGCGCTTTTTACGCACGAGAAAATTACGTTTACTTTCACTCGAGCACGGTTTATGTTTCTTTCAAAGCGATAAATGAAACACATATGATGTCCAAGGACGTCATATCACATCGATATAAACTGTGTCACGGATCAAATGCAGCTGTCCAGCTGTGGCAGTTCCTATCCTAGGAAGGTTAGGAGGATAAGGAGAACACCAATTCAAGAGACTGGCCTTTATGTCATTGGCTGCATTTTAATTTTCTGTCCTTACTTATTATTATTATTATTATTATTGATAATTTATTTAAAGTGTGTTTGAAGTAAACAAAGCATATTCATGAACAGCAAAAGGTAACAGATAATAGATAAACCAAAAATAAAACAAAAAATACAGCTGGCATTTAATTCATATAAAGGACAAATATGCAAACTGCACAGTATACAGTGCATGGTATAGAAAGATGCAAAATGACTTATTAATGTGCAAGATGTAAAATTCCACTTATATGTTGGTTGCATGTTTGTTTTATCAAGGAAAAGTGGATAAAAAATGTATTGGTGACACAGTGCATATGAATCTGTATGAGTTGATCCTCTCCTGCCACCAGATCTTGGTGTAAAAAAAAAAAAAAAAGCATCGCCATGTTAAATAATTTCACAACTCTCTTCCACCCGTAATGTAAACTATCACCTGTACAAAGAACTCTAAAAAGAAGCTAAAATTTCTCAGGGTGGTGAAGTAAAAACAACTGAGATAATGATCTTGCACAAGTGTCTGCACAGCCTCTCACAGCTGGGGACGTGGCTGCGTTCAGGTTCAACAGGTTTACATTATACTGATCTCATGCACCACTTAAAGTGCCTTTGATTTACATCGAATAAAGAGAGAGATTTCAACACATGAGAGGGAATAAATATACCATAGGACACAGTGAAGACAGTCATCAAGTGGAGAATATATGACACAATTGTGACATTACCAAGAATAGGATGTTCATCCAAAACATATGCTATGATGAGAAGAAACCTGGTCATGGACAGCAACAGTGAAGAAACTGCTGTGAAGCCTGATGATGGCGACATTTGACTTTGTGGCTGTTTTACTTCAGCTGGAACTGGGGCCTTAGTCAGGTGGGGAGGAATTATAAACAGTTCCAAATACCAGTCGGTTTTGCCACATCAAGACGTGCCACGCTGGTAGACTTTTTTAATTGAGTTGTGATTGATATGTAGGTTATAGGTCATATTGAAGGTGGAAAAAGTTGTGAAATTATTTATCTCGGTGTCATTTCGCTTACATCACCAAAACCTGGCATTTTTGACGGGGGCGTGCAGACTTTTTATCACCACGTGCCTGGAAAACCACACACGATGAAAAGATGAAAACATTACCTACGTAGGAATATGCTACTGTCAGTACATCAAGTGGAGGATATCAAACTATTAAAACCTTCTAACTCATGATGACTCATGTGATGACTGCAGAGATTCAGAGTAGACATTTCAGCATTGGGGTCTTGTTTTAAAATAGGTTTCTACATGCACTTATCTGACTGAGGAATGTAGTAGGAGCAGCTTTGACCATAACTTCTCATGAGGAAAACTATGCATGTCTCATAAGAGATGCAGAGATCAAATCACACACTAACTGTGCCAATTAACTCAAAATAAAACAATGATGTTAAGGATTAGAAATTCAGTCACAGCTTTCTTCCATTATCTCTTGACATTACACGTTCAGCAGTCCTTCGATTCATCTTTAACGTTCCATGACGTCCTGCCATGTCTCTTCTGATCCTGTTGTGCAACCATCCCTATGAAAAGAGAAGGAGAAGGATCTCTTTCCCCATTGCTCTTCAAGCTGCAGGGCCATTGTGTTTAATATTGGTTGAATTAGCACAAACTTGATAGGACTCGACAGCTGCCTTTATTGTGTTTCGTATGAGTGGGATCATGTTTTTCAAGAAGGATTAAACAAGCAAAAGCATGTTTTGTTTGGAATCTTTTGCCTGCTAGAATGTATATTATGGACACTTTAATATTAGGAACACATGGGATAACTTATCCCTACATTCATTTGTAATACCATGACTACACTACTTTTTTAAATAACTTTTCTAGTTAGTAGATGACCAATTATCTATATCTGTTTGGCTTCTTACAGGAAGCTGCAGCATACTCACTACAAAACATCAGAAAATGCTGTAATTCCCTTTATTAAACACTGATATTTAAACACATTGAAATAACAAAAGTCAACTCGCTTTCCTTCTTAGTGCAAACAATGGTTCAGTAGTGGTTACTTTTGTTTTGTATTCGTAGCTAATATATTACACAGTTGTCATAGCGTCTGACAGCAGATGGTATAAAGTAAACCAAACAGGACCAAAGCTGTGGGATTATCCAACCACATCAACAAAAACTGGCTTTGTGTGGAGATTTTCCAAAGTGCAGAATGCGTCCAACGCGTTGGTGACGTTTACTCAACAATGGAATCAATGCAGTTATTAAAAAAAGTCTCATTGTCTCTGATCCATTGCAAAAGTGTCCAGAATGTCCAGCCAGCTGCCATTTTTTTTAATCCCCCGTCCAGTGGGATGTTTCCCTCAGGGGTCGATGTTCTTAGTCACAGAGGACCTTCTCTTGGGATGGCTGCCGGACGAGAAGGACCTCTGCGTCTGCTGGTCCAGGTCCAGGATGTAGGAATGGTCCTGGACGTACATGAGGCCGCCGAAGGAGTCCATTATTCCGTAAAGGACGGCGAGGACGGTCAGCGCCGTCCCGAGGAAATACAGCTTGAGCACAGCCGCCACCATGGCTCCTGGAGAAAAAGATAAACCTGTGCGGGGAAAAGAAAGTACGGATCAGTTTTAAAGCCTAATCTATCAGGCACGTGATTCATGTCAACAGGAATGATTGTGCTTGTTTGCCGAGCAATTAGTGGACCAATCAGCATAACCTGCTGGGGAAAACGAAGCGTTTCAACAGGAAGGATTAGCGTTGCATTGGCGGCGCTGTTGGAGAACGTCCAATGACGTTGGGCAACTCCATCTGCAACGGTTCCTATTTGATTTTAAGACACTATTAAAGTTAGTCATTTAAATGTGTGTTTGTCACCAAAGTGACTGAGGTTAGATGTGCACAGCCAACTTCGATGACAAACGTAACTCGGTGCGCGCGCGACTTACAGGAAACAAACAGCAAGAAGAGGAACCACGGCAGCGTCTTGAAGGTTTAAAGCAGCCGGATGGCATCGAGCACCGTACCGCTGTTCGCCGCCGATCCCAGCCCGAACCCCGGCAGCCTCTGACATCCGGTTCTGGGTTTTCCTCTAGCGGTTGTTTCCCCTGTAACGAAGCCGTTCCGCGCCGTGCGTCTGCTCCCGTCTCCTCCTGCTGCTTGTCTGACTGCGCTGCCTGCTCTCTGCGTAACCGTGACATCAGCATAAAGCCACATTTCCTGTCTTCACATGAATCCGACTGTGGAGGAGAGTTCAGGGATTTCCAGCCAGGCTCTGTTTTTATTTGTCGATCAGATTTGACAGTTTTTTGCAGCCATGCGTTAAAGTCGTGACTCGGTTGCTTAAAACTATCATGTGTTTGCAATCAACTACCTTTATATTCTAGGTGGAATAAATATTTAAAATGTATCACTGAACACCTGAACATCATGATTTTTGTGAGGAAAAAATGGTACAAATGGACTTTTAATTGACAAGAGACCAACCAAGGATGCTTCTTTGTCATCTAGCCAACCATTGGTCACCATTGACCCTAATATTAATTAAAAAATAAAAGCAAAAAAAGTGCATTTTTTTAATTATAACACATTTAAATTGAGGGAGCTTGCTATGATTATGGGTTTGAAACTTGGCTGCAGGCACTTGATGCTACTCCACTCAAAGATGATAAATTATTTGTATGTGAAATTATTTCACAAGACTCCATTTCCACTGCCAAGAATGACATTCTGATGGGGAAATATCAGAATTGGTATTTGACCTTGAAGCACTAATAGTGCCCCTGTAGGTTTAATTTTTTTAGGCTGCTTTCAGTAGAGCGTCCTATACGCTGTGGCACTCAGAAAGTGTTCCCGCCTCAGGGGAGGAAAATGATTAAGAGTTTAGCATGAGTCACGAAAAACCCATTTTCACTTCCTCATTCTGTGTTTGGTCAGAGCGAGATAAAAGAACGTTGGGCAGCAGTCCGTTTATCTCGCCGACCCCACGATTCACTCAGGACTTCCCCGACCCGCCGGCATCTGCAGATTATATCCAAGAAAAAAAAAACAACCCTTGGGATTTCCGATTTATTTTTTTCAGTCCAGGGATTTCAGTGGAAATTTCCAAGACAGTCTCTTTTGTGAGGAGCCTCCCGGTGGCCGCTGCATTTTTGGAGCAGTTACACAATCAGGATAGGAAATGACAATGCATTATTGTTTTGTTTGGATTTATTTTGGTGGGAGGGGTGCTTGGTTTAAAGTATTTATGCGACAGGTTTGAGTTTTTATATCAAATAATTGTTACAAATGAGCTCTTTAGAG
Source organism: Eupleurogrammus muticus (assembly GCA_036785175.1). NCBI lineage: Eukaryota > Metazoa > Chordata > Actinopteri > Scombriformes > Trichiuridae > Eupleurogrammus > Eupleurogrammus muticus. Next base: position 9,299,159 of record JAYKQN010000022.1, read on the forward strand.
AAAAGGTCAAGATCTGAGGTGTCAACCATTGAACATGTGACAAAGTAGTCCAGATGTGTCATCTGGTCTGGATGGTTTGGCTTGTGATGTGCTGTTTGTTTGTATCATTGTGTGAGTCCTGCTCCGTGTTGTAGTCTCACTGCTGACCCACTTCCACAACAGAGGCCCACACAATATCACAACCCCTCTGTCATGATCATGTTTGGATATCTTTTTTTTATTTATTTTGTCAAGTTCTAAAAGTAGGCCACCTAGGTTACAGTAGGTTCCATCAATTAACTTGCAAAATGCACAATTTTTGCTTTAGCTGTGAAATAAATGGAATTCCATGGCTAAGTTTGCAGTGCCCCATAACACCACAGACAAGAGCATCTGTCCAACATATGTTTTTTTTTAATTCAAGATTGCCAGTAACACTGCCCAGATGCGTATATGATTGTAATGGCTTTTGTAATTTAGAACAGTGTGTGTTGCGGTGTATAAAACTAAAACCCATATGCAGCCGATTCCATCACAAACAACCAGAACATCGTACTTCACCCAATGTTGTAAGGACAACCATCTCTGCCTCAGTGGGTGCATTTACATACTCAGTCTCCAGAAAATCTAATTATTGTGTTAGTCTGACTATAGATAGATTTTTTTTCGAGCATGTATAGACCTCAGTCTGATTAAAAACTGAAATTGGACGTCTCATAATTTAATTAACATACCTAGATAATGACATTTGAATTTGATTTTCTGCAGGGAGTATACTTTAGTCAGACTGAAGCTAGACAATGAAGGAGCACCTGCTCCACAACAGTAGATATGGGACAAGAGATTTTTTTCCCTGGAAGTGGAAGGAGAAGATGATAGCTTGTGTTACTGTGGCCATTGTACATCTTGAATGTGTAATTATTAACATTATGACACGTAGGACATGTGCACAGACACAGCTTGTGCGAGGTCAACCAGAAATGGCTCCATTGCCACCACTTTAAATAGACATACTTGGAAAATTGCAGTTGTCCATCAGAGGAGCTATCACTTTATTCTCACTAAGATGTCATGTAAATGTACTGAATGTCACGAAAACAAAAAAATGATCACCCTCCCCTCTTTAAAAAGAGCCAGCAGAGACCGTCTGTCATCCCAAACCTCACAGGACTTCATGTTTCAACCCGTCTCCTCCTACTGCACCAAGGCATCATCTGTGTCCTGCTCCTCCTGCGTTTTCACCATGTTAACTGTTGCCATCTGGGCCAAACTCACCCGCACCGCCGACACCTGCATGAAAATAATTAGTCTCCCTACACCCAGTCTGTCAGCACTGAACAACGGGGCCATCTCACGCTTTGCAAACACTATTGACCAGGACATGACCCACCTGTTACACCAGTACCTCACTCCATTCCCTTTGAGAGTGGAGGTACAGTACAGGTCATTAAAATACACAAAGGCTCCCTGGGAATCACCTGATCCCTGCAGCCATTGCTGCTTTAAACGACAAACCCCAAAACACTGTTGTTTATTGTGTTTACTGTTTGTTTTAGCACAATTTAATTCTCTTTGGTATGTGTGATATGATTGGCTATGAGCTGTATTCAGATGCAATTCAATTCAATTTTAATGTTCTAAATTGTTTTTTTTCTAATGTGCTAAAAATTATTTGTTGCCACATTGCAACAATATACAAATTCACAAAATTCCTAGTAAAGACCTAATGGAGTCTCTTCGATTTGATAAGAGTTACATTTTCTAATAATCTATTATCTAGGCCATTTTAAATAATAAAAGCATTCAAAACATTTAGTGTACATTAGTGGTGTTAATTTCACTTTTTATGTCCCCATCCAGGTGCTCATCTCTGGACTGCAAAATGACTGGTATGGGAAGGAAAGTGAAACGGATATCCTACAATCAGAGGGCATTTAGCACATGTGGATCAAGAAAAACACCTGGCTGGCCTTATTTATGATCCGTAGATGAGGTAATGACTCTCTCTCATTATCTGTGAAGCTCCTAGTTAAATGCCTGCTTTGAGGTCTACTTCACTTTTACACCTCCCGTCATCTAAAACAGCACATTGGGATTTTCACGAGCAGAATAAAAATAAGATTTGTAGTACCTCTCTTTTCGGACTATCCCACAAGGTCATGAAACCTTGGAAAGTTCATACTCTGCATCCCGAAGAGCCACAGATGGTCATTTTATTTGCTGAGAAGGTGGAGAACGCATTTTGAAGAGTTTACAACCCATCTCCACCATTAAAAAACATGACCTAAAGTACCCTGACTTAAAGTGTTGATACATTCCTTTCTATGTCATTGCAATATAACACTTTCAAGGTTGAAATCTGAAACTCACAACTCTCCAGGAAGACAATAAGCGTAATCAATTTTAATCAGGCAAAATGTGTGTAAGCGGCACCACAGAACATATGATGTCAGTAAGATAATAATATTAACAATAGAGAAGATTGATAAAGATGCACTATTAAAAGGATAAGAAGACCTTACTAGTTCATTTTAATTAATTTAATTTGCAATTTGAAGTACACAATTCAACAAATTTAGCTCTCTCAAGGAACTTCTAACGTAACAGCATGATTTTTGGAGAAAAAGTCATAATGTATTCCTGTAAAAGGTGTTATGAGGTAACTGTTCTTATGTCGGACAGGCTGTTCCAGTTACAAGCAGCTGCGTCTGCCAATTTCTGTTGGAAGTTTTGGAAACAAAAAAAAAAAAGAAAGGTTGCCGAGTACGTCCCCGAGATGAGGAAATGTATTGTGTTAGACATCGTTTTTAATTAAGAGGGAAAGGCTAAACATTTGAAAATGCATGGGAGTCAATAGTAATGCCTTTAAATGTTGATACTATTACAATGATGGCTTTGTGCCACGTTTCTACATCAACGATCATAGTTCCTTTGTCTGTGACTCATTAACTCATTGCAGGACCTATTACACTATACCAATGAAAAAAGAAAGTCAAATCAGGTTTAAGCCCTCTAATTTTTAATTGCACACCGTTTTTTCAACAATAATTCACTTCTTACTGGCAATATATCTTTTCCCATCTACATGATGGATGAGTATCGGAGTCCATGTTTTAAAATATTTGTGCGGCGGAGAGCGTTTTACGAGCCTTTAACGATTTACGAGCTGAATACGATCTACCAGGATCATCCTTTTTTCTTCTATCTGCACTTCAGATCAGCCATGCGGGCATACGGCGTCCCATGGGGATCAGCATTTCCTGCACACCCTCTCCATAAATTATTACATTCAGTAGAACCGGCATGGGAGGGTTTTTAAGCCTCACTTCATCGTTTCTGAACCTTATCCGCCATTATCAATAGATATGAATATATATCTACTTGAAAGGATAATTGCACATGTTTAGGGCTTATTCTAACACTTCTTTAAAACAAGTAATATCTGTCTTCCCTTTGCAAATCTTGAGAACTGGCCATTCTGTGTTGAATTTGTCCAGCTGGTGGGGCTGTAACAGCAATCTTTAGATTTTAGTCTATATTCTTACTCAGAAGCAACATTTGTTGATATCGACCAATGATAACTCCCAGTTCAAAACTTCGTAGTGACCATCTTATTTTATTAATATATCGTTTGAGGAATAAGGGTCTCTCCATGTAAGAGAGCTGGATACAGCGTTGGAGGCAGCATCATGACTTCATCCTCCTTGATGCCTTCCAGAAATTCATGTCTTGTGATTTCCCACGGATATAAAAATAAAACAAAAAAAAGAAAAATAAACACAGAGTTGTGCAATCAGCTTTTCAGGTCTGGGACTTGAATGTCGATACTCTGCACTTTTCGCAAACTGCCACAACTTTCTTTTCCCTGAGCAAAAACTACTGGAGGGCGGCCAATAGCTCAGATTACTCAGCCAAAACCACAAATCAAATCCATCTGTTTCTCATTTTTTTACTGCCTGGTCATATACAGCTGACTCAAAAGAGAAACAATTGTCTATTTCATTAAGTACTTTTGAAACAATTCTTTGAGTATCATGTGAAAGGCCAGTAACTCTATATATATATTTTTTTTAATTTTGAAGGTCCCATTCACAAACAATTATATGACACATTTTCTGAATCCATGGTTGAGTGTTAATTAAACAGCACATAGACCCTCTCTATAATCACAAAAGCAATACAAATGGAAATTTACGTGATATGGGACCTTTAATTTTGGTAAAGTTGGAGATAAAATATATAGTAGAACGTCTGTGATGAACAGCGTAAAAACTGAACACCAACATAAATTCCTGAGTCAGGATTATTGTACAATAATGGTGTTTGATGCAATAACATGTTACAACCAGTAGAGGGCAGCGTCTAACAGATTGGAAGTTGTAGCCAGTCTTTTGAGCTTGGAGAGTAGTTTTGCATTAACCTGTGATACAAGAAGTATTTAGGTCCTTCATTGAAGTAAAAGTACCAATACAGCGATGTAAAAAAAATGCTTACAAGTCCTGCATGAAAAAAATCGACTTTGATCAATGGAGTACTTGTTAATTAAAGATCAGAAAAAGAAATCATCAAAACCTTGACTTCCAGCATATGGATCAAACACCAAAAAATTCTGGTGTAAGAAATCAATGGAGTTTTGCTTCAGATTCTCCACACAGTCATTCTATACATATGTATACAAGACAAATATTGCACAACCAGTGCTGCATGCTCTTCATGGAACCCTCCTCATCCACTTTGAGCATAAAGATAAAGGGTAATTTATGTTGTGAGGACTGTAAAAGCTATCAGCAGTAAATTGCCTGTAGTGTATGTGTGGTCTGTCTTCTATAATGGTCCTTGTGTTAGAGAGGTGGTGGTGGGGTCCTGGGTTCTACTGTTTTTTTGTCAGTAACTTAATCTATCTACCTCAGGTTTATAAAAACTAATGACAAATTTGGGATTTTTGAGTTATGGGAATAACACTTGATTGACTTGAGTTCACCTCCCAGTGTTAAACTATGTGATGAGGAATACTTCACATCTTGAACATGAATATCTTATGAAGTCTACATTGAATGTCACTTTACTATAGAAGTTGTGGAGTACTCGTAATCACTGAGTTTAACACTGGGAGGTAAAACAACAGTTTACGTGGATGTTAAGTTATAAAACTCATTTTTATATAATAAAAGCATCTCTCTGGCGATGGACTAGCCCATTGACTCCGATTTTCGTTAGGTAAAGAGGTTTGGAACAAAACAGCAGCACAGCTTTGCAATCTTTTATTTTGACAAGTTGGCATCGTTCCACATTAATGAAATGTTCGGTATGAATGTCGAGTCATGCCTCATGAAACAGTTTTAGGATCTCGTCCGTCAAGTAAAGTGTTACTCAATGTTCTCTCTTAACGAGGCGTGAAATATTGTAATGCAAAATTTGAATTCCAAAAATGAGATTACGCACCGACTGTAGCTCTGCATTGCAATGAAACACAAAAATGAAAATAACTTAGATTGTCAAAAATTCCACTAACAGACTTGTAGTATTACCTTGAAAAGAGGTCTGTGCTCTATCAAAGTAGTTGTATGAATGAATTACAACTCTGCTTTAGACTCACATCATCAGACACACACACACACACACACACTTAGGAGGGCTCATTTGTTGGGAATGGTTCCCCTTATGTTAAATCCTATGACTCTGATTTGTCTCAGCCAGTCAATGAGTATCCACACTGTGCACATGACGTTCATTATGGCAAATGTAATTGAATGAGGAGGGATTGTGCCCGACCTGAGGACATGCACATGTGAAAATTAAAAGTAGGGGTCCTCTCATTCATTCTGCATGTGACACTAACCCTTTAATGTCACAGATTACGTGATTTTATGTAAGACCTGACGGCGCTGATCTGCACCCGGTGCAGACAGCGTCCTCAACGTGGCAATCCATTCATTACAAATCACTACATTTAGAATATGTCCTTCGTAATACAAAAAAAAAACAGTTTCCCAATACTTTTTATCTGTATTCTGTGCGTGAGGGTTTTCCGTTAGCATGTGTTAAAGATGAGCTGTTAGTGCAGGAAACTTACTCGAGCCTTAGAGGACTGACTAAGAGGATTTTCCATCTTAACGTCTCGCCAACTGTCACAAACAGTCAGGCACCTGGAGGTGATCCCTTTGAGAAGAATGATGGTACGTGTGTGTGGTGGTGGTGGCGGGCGGGGGAGTGGGGTGTGTGGGGGGTTTCCACTGGTTAAACTGAAGAAACACTTAGCGCAAAACTGGAAAAAAATGGTTAGGTCAACAAATGCTGTACATTCTGTATGTTGCATATATGGCCCATTAAAGGTGTGAGTTCACACCCGTTTGACATTTGAAAGGGGGGGGGGGGGGGGGACATGCTCGCAGAATGTAGGGCGTATTGATTAAAACCACGTAACACCTCTGACACTTTGGTGCGAGCTTCACCCGTCTGTGTGAAGGAACAAGTACATGCTACGCTGGACTGTGCGTCTAACCTTGGCCTTTTACTTTTTTCTAGGAAGTGTAGTAGTAGTTACCCAAGAGCTGTTTAAAAAAAAAAACATTTTAGTTGGCTGCACGCTGGAAAATTAGAGGCCTGCACTGAACATGGCAGGCAATGCAGACTATACCCATGGGTCCCAGCGTGAGGGGCTAAATTTATCATTCATGAGTGAAAATAGCAGAAATGTCATGTGCACTATATGTATTTGGTTTTAGCAGAGTACGAAATGACTGAAGTGATGATCTTGCTTTTTTTTTGCCCTCTGCCATTGCTCACTTTGCAGTGCCAGTTCTCTCTAGCCCTGTTTATTCTAATTCTGAAATCCTCTTTGTGAAAGTGATGTGCCGCCACGGGTCGAAAGCGGGATTAAAACCCGTACATAGACAGGCGGAAAGACATAGAGAGGAGCTTCACGGAGCACTCAGCCCATTCAACGTGCAGAGAAACGCTCGGGGCGGCGGCCGCCGTAGCCCACGAAGAGTGTGTGCCGTGCTCTTTACAACCCACCATTGCCTTTTGCCTTCATGGCACACAACATATCGGAGACATCAGCACAACAGCCTCTCCACAACAACGGCAACGCTCTGCCGCTGACATCATTTCCACGGCGACACCCTCTCAGTGGGAGAATCTCCTAGGTGACGTCCTCTCCTGACACGCCTTAGAGGTGGCTGATTCCTTCTTGTAGGCAGGTGCATCCTGTGCAGGGTCAGACGGAGTAGCCTCATATGTCTCTTTTTTTCTGTTTTTCCCTCTCTGTGGGAACACCTATGCAGCGTCGTATCTAGGCCTGGGAGGCAGCTGCGGAGTGGTGGAGGGGGCCCAGGAATTCAGATAAGAATATTTTGAAACAAATGGAGAGTTCTCATTTGTTTTACAAACTTCAAGTCCTTCACTTCGGCCAAACCCAGGCTATGGAGTTCATTTAAATTCCAAGGTTTCAAGGAATCAGGGTCCAAATGTAACCTTCGGCTGTCGGATACTTCCACTGACTCTGTACGTTCTGTCTGAAGAGTAAGAAACTGTACTGCCTGGCGAGGCTAAAAAGCAACAACCTCGCTGGATTCAGAGGCTGACCGTGGACCAATGATGGAAGGGCATGGCTACGAGCACTTTGGGGCTGCTGAAGCAGGGGAGGACCAGAAAATGGATTATCGAAAAATAGTAGGAGAAACGCGGCCCGCACACCCCAGCGCTTCACCCCAGGAGGATGAACTTTTCATTCGACAACCACCGCACGGCCACAGGCATGAAACTGCAGCCCAGCGGTACAGCGCCACACGGCTCCAGGCCGGTCTACGGCCAGAAAGGTGAGTGACCGGGGTAGTAGATGCAGGATGAGTCGGCTCTGTCTTTAAAAAAATGTGAAATAAGTTCTATGTTTGCAGGATTTTTTTTTTAGTTATTTCTTATTGCATATTCCCATAATGTAAATTACTACCACAGCTCAAAGTTAAAGGAAAAAAGACTAAATAATACCTTGAAATTACAAAATAATAAAATGAAACTAATATTTAAATGTCAGCTCTTTGTCTTTCATGCTGTGTAGTTACTTTAACAGACTATGATTTTTATAGGTCCCCACATATAAACTGACTTTACGGCATCAGATCAGTTTACACAGTTCACCCACATTTGCATCCATATCAGTTTGCAAATGCCCTTGAAGATACAGTAAATCCCCTTGCTGTCGATTACACACCTTCACCTCCTGGAGTTGGGCCGGGAATAACGTTTTTTTTTTTTTTTTTTTTTTTTTTGGCTTATGCCGACATGCTAAAACAACCGAAATCTAAGTCTTCGGTCGCTATTTTTACCTTGGCTCTTCTGGCACCCCCCCGCCGCCCCCCCCTTCCCCGCACACACCGACGAGACCGATGCATCACCGAGGCTCGGGTGTGCGGCATGCTGCAGGGTGAATATGCAAGGCTGAATCATCTGCTCAGAATAGCTACGCACACATAAAGGAGCCACTGACCCATATTCTGCAATGACCCACATTTTAATTTTGACACAAACACAAAGCAACCCTCACGTAAGATTAATATAGTGCAGGAGAGGCCGGTGAAGAATATTGGGCTACAGGGATGACTATGGCTTTTACTATACAGCAGTGTAGAGATATGATTGACACAGAACTCATGGTAATGCCTTTTAATTGTTTGTCTTTAAATAAAGCACATATAATTTATGTAAGACAAATCATCATCATTAATTATTCTGTAAATCTGTACAACACCTAGACAGTAGTTTAATTTAAACAAACACTCCTAGGTTACAAATAGACATGCTAAATCTTGTTAGAAAGTGATACTTAAAATACTTCAACTTCTCATATAAATATATATATAGACTCAATATTATATATACCTAAAATATGAATTATCAGAGGTGACAGCATGATCACAAAATTTCTCTTAGATGAAAATTTAGTTGTGTTTATGGAACCAGCTTCAGCAGCTCTGTTATAAATCACCCCAAAAATACCTAATATTAGACTTATATATAATATATTAGACATAGTTGTCTTCTGGTCATCTATAAATCAAGTGAAAATAGCTCTCGGTGTTGTTAAAATCACAAATATGTAACAAACGGTGTAGAAATACTGCAGTTCATGACCTGATACGACCTTCATTAATAGTGAGTAATGTTCAGTTTTTGTGTTTTCTGATCCATGGGGCTGCAGAGGAGGTGATAGTACTGCAGATACCGGCCGTTGTATTTTTAGTAGTGGGGAAGCAGCATTGATTTTGTGTCAGCGGGCCCATAGCAGCCATTCATGCAGCTGACAGCTCGATGACCGGCGCAGCACGCCGACATAGTGTCAAGTAATGGGAATGTACGCGTGTGCACGGCATAGTGGAAAGGCGTGCGGCTCCATATTATCTTACCCAGAAAGTCAAGTGACTGCGTACAGCGAGAGGGACCATACAGCCCATTAAAGAAAAAAAAAGCTTTACTCATTATCTACTTTTGTATAGTAGGACGATATTGCATGCATGTAAAGAATTAGCACAAAAAAGAGAACATGAATTTCTTCTAATTAGATCATGATTTAACGTTATTCCTAAATAAGGAAGTACAGGATCCTAAGTGAGAAGCTGAAGTCTGTTACATGCCGGTGGCAGCTTGCTCCAACTGCTATCACGTGAATACAATGCGGTTCAACCAGCTCTTTCGTACACTTAATCCGGTTCAGATGTCTTACCCTGCATGTGACTGAAATTCAGACAGTTGAAACGAATTTCAGCCGATCCAACTCTGCATCAGCGAAGGTCAAACAACTGAGTGGTTTTCTTTTCCCTTCTTCTCGATCAATAATGTAACCAATAACATCTTAGTGATCAGTCTTACTGCTCCCTCTGAAATCCTGTATAACATTTTTTTTTTTTAATTCTATTAATAATCCACTTGATGTACATATTTCGCTTTGTCCTCACCTTGAGAGAGCAGGAAACAGGCAAGTCTGTTTTTTCCTGCTGAAAATGGATAAAATGAAATGAGTAATCCAATCATATAAAAATCCCCAAAAATGTTTTTGATTTTTACATGTCATTGAGTATTTTTAGATGACAGTACATGTGCTTAAATGTCTTATATCACACAAATAGCCACTGTCATGTTGCGGTTTTGTTTTATTCTAGATAATGTAATGATAAGAGTCATTTAAAAACTGTCCCATGGACTAAACACTCAAGAAAGTCAGAGAACAATGACGTTTCACAGCTCGTTTGTATTTCCTCGATTTTTGTGATGTCACATCAAGGTGAGTCACACCCACGTGACCCCCACTGATATGCTCACCTGTCTCCACTGTTAAACTCAATCTCCCCTCCCCAGTCTTCACAGTGGAAACCAACCATAAGAGACAGATGAATTGTTCTACTTTAAACTGCAAATACATTGTTAAAAAAAAAGTTTAAAAGCTTGGGGGCACTTAGAAATGTCCTTATTTTTAAATAAAAGCACTGTTTTTTTCAATAAAGACGAGATTAAATTCAGAATCAGAAAAACACTCTATTCATTATTAATGTGGCAAATGACTATTCTAGCTGTAAATGTCTGGTTTCTAATGCAATTATCTCCATAGCTCCATAGGTGTATTGGGACCCATGGAGCATTATTTAACCAAAGCAAAGTTTGCAGGAGACAATCATTTTTAACCTTGTCAATATCATAATTATATTTTCTATTCATTTTGCACCTCATTTAATGAATGCAAGTGAGTCATTTCAAAGGGTAAAACACAAAATTGTCCGAGTGACCCCAAACCATTTGAGTAGGTAACGCGTATAAAGTTATCGCCGCAGGACCTTTACGTAAATGGAGTGCGTCATCACGTGCGCGACCGCATACAACAATGGAACATAATGCAACGACTATAATAAGGCGCATAAAACAAGGCAGGTTACGCCGTCAATGCACCGCCGGTGACTGAGTTTTAACCCTCTCGGAGCCAGGGTTCGTGCTGGTGCTGATTCGGCGGCGGCGGGACGCGGAGGGTTAAAACCCGCCTCCGTGGGCAGAGGGGATGTGACGCGGCGGTTAGGTCATAACACCAAAACGCTCTGTCTGCACGATCACTTTCTTATTCACCCACTTCACCGCTGACCCGTTCTTTCTTTTTGGGAGCCGCCAACGACCAGTCCCTATTTTTTTTTATTCTCCCATCTTGTTTGTTCATCGAGGTAAACAGGATTTACTGGATTCTTTTTCCTTCTTAAACAGGCCCGGCTTGTCTAGACCCACAGCTGGAAAGTTGCTTCCCTTTCGCTCAACGTGGGCATCAGCTCAGTGAAGGTAGCTAGCTTAAACGTGACACCGTGGACGGCGGGGGAAACGGGGGATGTAGTTGTCCCCGGAGAGAGAGGGAGATAGTGGGGGGGGGGGAGTCACGTAGTTTAAAGAAGTGTTGGAGACAGGTAGTGGGCGGACAAGCTAAGCCCCGCATCTCTCTGACAGACAGGGTGCACGTCCGTGTAATGAAAGGACTGAAAGCTAAAAACACCCCCGAGCCGCTAATGCTAAGCGCTAACGGTCGCTCCCACATGTAACGTCAAGCGAGCGTGGACGCGGCTTTTCGGCGTTAAAGTTCGGATCCATGCGGGGGATTCACACACTTTTCTGCAGCAGCCTGGCGTGTGAGTTAACGGGGAAATTTGGTGTAAACCGCCTGCTTCTGCGGATATAGGAAACTGCCCGTAGAAAATGTCCCGTTATGCACGTTGGGTTCCTATTTTAACGCCGGTGACACCGGGCCTGTTGACTTGTCATTAAACAGCTACACTAACGTTACATGGCTGTGTGTCCCTTAAAGAGCCGTAATAGCAGCTATAAAAGAAGCTAGGTCTACTCACCGTGGCTTGTGATTTAATAAAGGGTTAAATATTCACTGTTTTATTGCGGTTGACAACGCGAAACTACATATAACTAAATGTTGTGTAAGGCTGCGCGTCATTAATGGCGATAATAATTAACTTTGTTTAGCACCCTTGACAAAAAAACTAATGTAGCTTAAAGTGATTTACGACAGGCACTAAAATAAAAGTGAAACCCTTTAAGAATGGCGTTACAGTTGAGATCCATTTAAGATGTAGAGGGGGGAGTGTGGATAATGTTACCAGACATTGTGTCCACGTGTCTCCTTATCAACGTGAAATTCTAAAATACGTGCGCTATATTTCCCGTACAATTGTGAAGGTTAAATAAAATGCCAACACACCGCAATAGCTCCGGATACAACACACACACACACGCGCGCTGCTTGCATAAACAAACATTAAAAATAGTCTGGAAGCGCGTCCTCAGCTGTTAGTGAGGTAGTCCTATTCAGTATGAGCACATTTAACATCGTTGAGGAGCCTCTCAGTGAATTCTCCATGCAGATGCTTGAACAGACCTGTAAATGGAAGAGACGAGCGTCATCTGCATGGATGCTGCGTTGAATTCACCCATTTATTGTCAGTGTAAACATGGTGTGATCGGCTAACAGTGAAGCGATGTGTTGGGTAATGCTAACAGGTTAGCTCCTGATAATGTGAGATAATGTAATGTAGGTCAACAGACGGGTGGACGACACGTCGAGACAATACATTTTGGGGATGATGTTCCTTTTTTTTTTTTCTTGCTACCGTTTCCAAGCATTTACCTTATCAGCATGACGTCTTCAAAAATGGCAACCGCGTCCTAACGATGGCTGTAACATTCTATTGCATCGTTGCCTTCCTGTTTTTTTTAATAAAACCTGTTCTAATAGAGGAAGCAAATCTGCTCTGTCACTAAACTACAGCAGCATTTCTAAGCTTTTTGGTACACAACGTGTGATCCCATGTGAATTATTGATCCTCCTATGTTGCTGTAGTCGTTCCCAAACCTTAATGGTGTAGTCGTTGCACGATTTTTTTTTTACGGGATTATTAATAGTGTCTCATTTGCATCAAGATCAAGATCAAGCAGTTGCATCCTGCACCTGCTGATCTGAGGCTGGCTGCAGGATGTTGACGTTGCTATGGTTATGTGTCTCATCTGGAAGGTCACTGAAGCTCCGCTTGCAAATCGGATGTAGAGTGTCCTCTCGAACCGTCATTTAACTTGCTATCGATGAACATTTTCGTCTGGGCTCTACAGGTAATTGAAGTTTCTCTCCTCTCTCTCCCCCTCTCTCCTGATTTGACAGCATGGCGGATTACTTGATCAGTGGTGGTACAGGCTACGTCCCTGAGGATGGACTCTCAGCTCAGCAGCTCTTCTCGATTGGAGACGGCCTTACGTACAAGTAAGTTTCCCATATTACAAACTGATGTTTCCTTTTCTACACAGTCTCAGTAACGAAGTAAAGACATTACATTAATTCAAAGTAAGGTCTCCTGATTTTAAAACCCTACCTGCGCGCAATGGTAGGTGAAGTGTACACACCAGTGCTTTGTAATGGCCAACACATTTTGAACCAGCAGATCTGACCAACAGTGCGTTGTCTCCGATGGTCATACGGCTGAAGAGCTATGCTCTAAAGGAGATGGGTTGACTTACAAGTGAGTAAAAACAGTCGTCTTCAAACAATTTTGAAACTGTGCTGTTGAAAATCTCTTTGTCTCTCCAAATAGTGGATTCATAAGAGGGAAGCAAATGATTATCCTTCTAAAGCTTCTTTATTCATTCCAAAAACCATGCCAAAATCTTAAATCTGGTGTCATGAAAATGCATGAGTGCAGATAGCAATAAACGGAGGGCTTGTTGGAATGCTCAACCTGTTCTTGGTCATGGGGATGAAATTTGCTTCCAGTGGACATAACCGCATTATTAACTTCAACTAACCTTCAAAAAGTGCATGATCTGTCTTGTGTATGGGCCATACATCACAAACCAGCCCATGCACTTTCTTTCTGACTCTGATAAAAGCACTAATTAAGCACTAATAATTTCCCACCTCTTACTTTGCCTCCCTCACCTCTGATAAGCATGCTGGGGAAGAATGAGGAATGCTTGTTGCCATGCATTTTGACTGGAATATTTTCTTTTTAAATCTTTATATCTGACATTACAAGAAGCATCATCAGTAGTGGTTGTCCAATGCCATTTCCTCCCTTTGCATTTGCTCCCATATTTGGGGGGGGAAAAAATCCAATCCATCACAGTGCTTCACCCCTTGAATGTGTTTGCCACCTGGCCTGATAACCACTGCGATCAATGCTCAGTATGCCCGCTCAGCATTCTGAAAGACCATTACTTATTGTATAAATATAGGTGGTAGATATTTGTCCATTCTGCATTATTGTCTGCACAAGATCAACAAAACTGCTTTCATATTTTAAGTGATTAATACACAATTGGAAGTTGTTATCAAGTGAAAACCTCCAATCCCTCCTCCTGCCATGCAGAAGCTAATTACATAGAAAACGTAATGGTGTTGGAGCGTGTCTCGCGTGTGATTTGAATAACCGCTCCACCTAATGAAGTGCATCATGACTGAAGGAGAGGTTGCTCACATGACTGCCAGAATTGGCGTCATGTGAAAGGCAGGAGGAATTGGGGTGGACGGGTTTAGGATGAAAGATTCTGCCTCGGTCCGTGCAAGCAGGTTGTCCGTCTTAAATTCAGAAATAGTATCTTCTACCCATAGATAAATAGCTGCAGGATTTCAAATAGGTTTCTACAAGACCACTACATATCCTTTGTTGTAAATCTAAAGGTTGTGAGTGTACTGTTGCTTGAAACAAACACACAGGAAGACAGAAACGGCTCTGTAAGAGGCCCAACATCCTGTACTATCGTCACCATCAACTAGGAGGAGGCACAAGTTACGTCCTGGGTCTGATTTGTAAACGTGTTGTTACAAACTTTTGAGCTCTGTGCTTCGGTTAGCATGCCAAAAGGAAAAGAGCATCAAGATGATTGGTTGCTACCATATTGACACTCATTCAAGCACTGTTAGCATGCATACACTTGTAATCAGGTTTAAAAAAAAAAAAAATGACTCAACACTCCTTTCTCACAAAAGCCCCAGGCTGTTGGTTGGGTAATTGTCGGGTTATATGTCTTTGCCCTTGACAACTATAACGTATAATTTAAACTATACAATTATATCTTGTGGTTTTGGTTGACATTTCTGCTCCATTTCAGTTGCAAAGGATAAAGAACATCTACATGGTCCATATCTCCTCACTGATAACAGATTGTGATTTTAATTACCATAACACAGACTTTAAAGACTGAAGGCTTTTAATAAGTCCCATTAAATCATGATAGTAGAGCCATGTAAACTAAAGTCCGATAAGGCCATAAGGTTGGCATATAGCCACATCTTTCTTATTGTTGTTTCACTTACTGTTTGAGTGCACCAAATTCCTGCTGATGTGAGTGATACAAAGGTTACATAAGGTCACATAAACTTGCTTCAAAACAAAACACAAAATTTCCTGCTCTCAGAGACTTTCAGGTGTTGTGATTGGTGCCTACACTGCCCTATAATCTCTTGTCACGACCAGGAGAGGCAGGCTTCTGTACCTCTGCTTTGCATCACACGTTTTGTCTACATTTATTAGTCAAATTAAACCAAGCCAGTGTTTTCTTTGTTACGGACGCTGGGTCAGTAGATGCAGCCCGTGTGCTGCTAAATGCTGCCAGATGTTTGCTGGATATTCTGTGTGTACCCACATTTATGTTTGTGGGTGTTTGACTCCTCCCTTGCTGATCAACTCAGTGTCTCATCAACCCCTGCTATTTCAGACCTTCACCCATACTGAGACACCGGGGATCTGTTTAGTGTTGTCTTTTGTAACTTCTTGGCTTCTTCAGATTCTCCTGTCTGAGTGAAATAATCGGAAAATACTTGAGTGGCATCCATGATGAGAGCTGTTCAAATTATCTCATCGCTTAAAAAGATATCACGGATGCTCCTTGAATCGGGTTCTTTAGCGTAGGTTAACCTAGACTAGGGGTCACCAACCCCAGCTCAGGGAGAGCTACCAACCTGCATGTTTTAGGAATCTCCCCACTCCAACACGCCCGATTCTAATCATCAACTCATTATGAAGTAGCTGAAGCTTTCGAAGTGCTTAATACCTAGAAAAGCAGTCTGAGAGTGCAGACCTCAAACAAGTATATTGTGACTCCCATCCAACATTGTCTTATACTATATATCGAGCAAATGCAAGCTATCACCACCAGGTGGCCCCAAATGAGCACCTTTTTGAAAGGTTTGTTTACCGCAATGTTAGCAAACAGAACATTCAAAGGGATCCACATACCAGGATTTCTTCCGGATCATTACTAAAATTTAATCATCTGTCCAAGGTAGTATTCCCAACATCCGCTGATCTTTGGATGAAAATCTGTCTAGAACTTTTTCAGTTATCTTGCTAACAAACAGAGAGTCAATGACTAGGCAAAAACATAACCTCCTCAGAGGGAATTAGAATCAGAGAAATGCCCTCCCACAATGCCCCACAGCAGCGGTCTATTTCAGCAACGCACCATCTGCACAGAACAAACGAATATGACGAACAGAGGAGCACATCACCATTTTGAATAACTCAATAGTTCCTAACTCCTTTCTTGCATCTTTCCCTGACTCTGTGACATTTAAAGAAAAGTCAGTTAAGACCTGTCTTTTTTTTTAAGTATCCATAGCCCCACTTTATTTTAGATTCAGTTATGTCCACCTATACTGCTCACCATCTACCTGTTTAACTTATTCTCGCCTCGTAGTCTCCCCTCCAGTCCCCTCTGACATCCTCCAGCATACAAAGCTTCCCTTATTCCACCCATTTCCCCGTCTGTCCCCTGCCTGTTTTTACACCCATCTGTGAAACCACAGAATGCATATGTACAGACTTTGGTTGGAAATCAGACACCTCATTCCCCTGTCTCGCGCCTGTCCCACCTCACTTCTTTTTAATCCGCTGTGTTTATACAAGCCCGGAGCTGAAAAGCCAAATGTAGCTTTTTTTTTTTTTTTTAAACCAAGAACAGGATGCACCCAGCCGCACTCAGTGTCTGTACTCACTTTTGCAACTCGCTTTGAATTATTCTGGGAGCAATGACGAAACAAATGGGTATCCAAAGGCCCCAAAGTACAGTGGCTGTCTAGTTGATGATGGTATACAGAAATAAAATGAGTACAAAAGATCCCAAAGAAAATAGGGTCATCAGTCCCATTCATTTTTGTTCTTCCTAATGTGGCTTGTCATCAGCATTGAATAAATGTCTTGCACATATTGAATTACACCCCAATAAAGACATTTGACTGTCACATTCACATCTCCGTTGCTCAATAGCACTCACGTTTAATTGTTTGTAATTCACCCTGTTTGCTGTGAGACACTCATAACAGGCAACATGTTCTGCTTTGCTTTGGAGACATTTTGGGGAAATTTCCATCAATATTAGTTCATATTGGTATAAACATGAGGTGCTGGTTAGCTTTGGGTATTTCATTGTAGTGTATCTCACATCTGTGCTAATTTGTAAGCATCATCCCCTTACTTTGCATTTTGCTTATGTCTTTCAGTGACTTCCTGATTTTGCCCGGCTTCATCGACTTTACCTCAGACGAAGTGGTGAGTACACTTGTCCGTGTGAGTGCAGGACGTAGAGAACAAAAGGGCGTGCAGGATTAATTATGTTCCAGGCTGTTGTCACAAGTGGCTGTCTCATCTTCGCTTGGTATATATCGAACAATCCCACCAGTTGTTCGTTTTGCAGCTATGGACAGGCTCATGGTGACGAATGTGCGAAGCGTCTCTGTCAGCAGACGGATCATTCTTGGCACCACCATTTCCTAAACCATCAGCTGTATTACAGTGGAGTCGTGGAGTCCCTTTTTATTTTTTTCACAGCAAACCTCTCCACTTCAGGCCACAAAACCCCACAAGCGTCATTTTATACTCGCAACTGTACAGGAATAGCCTTGTTTTTGTCCATTTAAAAGCGTCTGCATAATTTCTCCTGTTGACCTGCTATTTTTTTTTTAAATGTGGTCACCCACTGGCTGCTCCCTCGCCCTCCTGTTTACATTCACGTCTGGTTGGTTGCTCATCCAGCTCTCTCGGCAGATGACGGGGGGAGTTAATCTCAGGGCTTTAGATGAAATCCCTCCGCTTCTGCTTCGTCCATCTCGAAGGGCTTTAATTTAATTGATATCTCTAATCTCTCTCCATTTCCTTCAGAGTAAAACCGAGCTCTCGTTGCTGTGTCAGATGCTTGTCTGTCTCCATGTTGTCATTGGTTCTCCACAGAGTCTTGGGCTGCCCTAGTTTTCCGCTGTATAGTGAGTCTATTCAAGCTTGAATAACACAAATGCTTCTACGTTTGGCCCGAGTCACAATTTATGGAGTTCATGTTCAGGCAGTCACTCCCTAGACTGAAAATTCTAGTGGAAAATTCTCATGGGTCGTGATGTTCCCGACACATTTCCTGAACTCTGTTGAATTTAGCAGGTTAGTGCAGTTGTACTGTCTAAATGGAGAAGTAGTGTAAGGTGATTTGTCTCGCCTCACCATGAAACCTTGAGAATAGCAGTGGCCCGCCTCCATAGTTTATGTCTGTCTTGGATAAGGAGTAAAAGCTTGGACACCATAGAACTCATTTGCTGGTTTCCCACGTGCAAGGAATGCCTTTATTTTCGCACTCCCGGCTGCAGATAGCAGCAGAAGAAGCAGAAGTCTGGAACGGTGGGAACCTGTAGGCAGTGAAAGTTAAATGTGGCTGCCCGAGACCTAGTTGTATGGCTCATTTCACTTTTTCCAGGCAGTGTCAGGTTTCTTTCCATGTGTGGAATAACACTTGTTTTTTATAGATTAATGGTTTATGATGTTCTTTAAATAAAAGTATTGTATGTTTTAAATGTAGGGAAGAAGCAATAAAACGTTTGGACTACTTTAAATGGTCTGATTGGCCTTGTACCATTTCATACATTTTTTTGGTAATTGACACAGATGTAGAGGCATTAACCAATTGAAGGTGTAACTGCACACTGTGTATCTCTGAAGTGTAGTATGCCCCCTGGTGGATCATGTTTAAATTCCAGAAACAAACTCTCAATAAAATGTGCACCCCATTTCTTTTTGTCTGTAAAGGACCTGACATCAGCGCTGACCAGGAAGATCACATTGAAAACCCCACTCATCTCCTCCCCTATGGACACTGTCACAGAGTCGGCCATGGCTATTGCAATGGCGGTAAGAAAAGGCTTTGCCAAACTCCTGAAATAACGAGAAGCTGAGCACTGCTTTTCCGTTTTATTGCATAATGCTGAACAGGATTCCTTTTTAAATTGGTAGCTAATGGGCGGCATTGGCATCATCCACCACAACTGCACACCCGAATTCCAAGCCAATGAGGTCCGCAAGGTTAAGGTAAATAAATTATCATTCACACAATTACAAATAAAAGACCAGATGCACAATTTTGTGCGAAGCTATCTCTAGAAGTCAATTCCTCACGTGGAGGATATGTCTCTATCGTTTCCAGAGGTTTGAGCAAGGCTTCATCACGGATCCGGTTGTGATGAGCCCGCGCCAAACAGTTGGAGATGTATTCGAGGCCAAAGTACGACACGGTTTCTCCGGCATTCCTGTTACCGAGACGGGCAAGATGGGCAGCAAGCTGGTGGGCATCATCACCTCAAGAGACATCGACTTCCTCTCCGAGAAAGACCACGGCAAACCTCTGGAGGAGGTATGTGCAGTACAGTAACGTTTCAAGTTTAAATAAAAATGCTGTCTTACCATCAGGTTAGAGATGTTTGGCGTCTTTTATTTATATATTTTAACATTTTAAATGTGCTTGTGATCTTTGAGGCTATGACGAAAAGAGAGGAGTTGGTTGTGGCTCCAGCTGGTGTTACTCTGAAACAAGCCAATGACATTCTGCAGCGCAGCAAAAAAGGTGAAAATAAAGTTGACGCTGTTTATGTAACTCAACATCTATTTGGTTTTTGTTCCTCTTTTTTTGAGCCATTTAATGACCTCCCTTTTTCCCTTTCTCTGGGAAAACAGGCAAGCTTCCCATTGTTAATGATAACGACGAGCTGGTGGCCATTATCGCCAGGACAGATCTGAAGAAGAACAGGGACTACCCGCTGGCGTCCAAAGACTCGCGCAAACAGCTACTGTGTGGCGCTGCTGTCGGCACCAGGGAGGATGACAAATACAGGCTGGACCTGCTAGTACAGGCTGGGGTGGATGTGGTCGTACTGGTGGGTGTTGAATAGCATGAATGTTTTGGTGTTTGTTGCAGACTGATTAAGAATATATACAGTAAAACATCCTGACTAGTTCCTCTAATTGACTGGACATGTGGGAGTGCAGGAACAGCAGGGACATGTTAAATAGAAATACTGCTGACTTATTCTAATGTTATTGTTCTTAAACCTTATGTTTTTGCATTTCCAGGACTCCTCACAAGGCAACTCGGTGTATCAAATCAACATGATAAATTATATTAAACAGAAGTATCCAGATTTGCAAGTGGCTGGAGGAAACGGTGAGTTTGTTGCATTGTTACAAAAATCAAAGGTGTTTCTTTGGCAGCTTTAATGCTCATCAATCAATGATTCTAGTTTGAGCATCTTTGCAGACTTTTCTTCTCCTTTTCACCCTCCTCTGCAGTGGTTACAGCAGCACAGGCCAAGAATCTGATCGATGCTGGTGTGGACGCTCTGAGAGTCGGCATGGGCTGTGGCTCCATCTGCATCACACAGGAAGGTATACACCCTTATTATCACTCCCTTCTCTGAGTCCTGGAAAAACACTAATGGAAGCTATTTTGAAAATAATTGGTTAATGTATAGCACTATATAAACAAATAATAAAATATTTTCACTATATACACCTCCTAGCTATGAATTTACTTTTGGCAAAGATGAAATATAATGCTATGGCATGTAATTCCTTGCTGTATTTGTTCTTTATCTGTATATGAGTTACACAGGGAAGAAAAGGCTATACGTTATCAACAGTAACAAATACCCCAGACCACTCCTAGTTGTCATGGTGATCTGCCAAGGCCCCGTTCTGGGTTGCCATGGGGACCGGTCTCCTGTGCTCAGACTGGGTCACGTTCGCCAGCAAGAATAGATGAGACGTCTTGCGGCGAATCCAAAATGTCTCTGTTAGACTAACCGGTGAAATTCTTGCAGCTTTTTATTTAAAAACGTAACCTCCGTACCGTCTCAAGTTCTGATGTCCCTTACCCGAGTATATCATGTGAACTGTTTCCATGGCAGCCGTGTCAAATGTGTTTTTCTGTCTTCTAGTCATGGCATGTGGCCGGCCCCAGGGGACCTCGGTGTACAAGGTAGCAGAGTACGCCAGGCGTTTCGGCGTGCCAGTCATCGCTGATGGAGGGATTCAGACTGTAGGTCACGTGGTGAAGGCGCTGTCACTCGGTGCATCGACTGGTGAGATTCCAAAGATTGCAGCACACGGAATGTTTTAATGCTACTCATTTTTCCTGCAGCTCATTAATCTCCTAACTTTTTCCTGCACTGATGAGGTTGAGTTTGCTAATCTAGAACACGCAGATAACTCCTCCCTTCTCCGACTCCAGTTATGATGGGCTCGTTGCTAGCGGCAACCACCGAGGCTCCAGGGGAGTACTTCTTCTCAGACGGCGTGCGGCTGAAAAAGTACCGTGGCATGGGCTCCCTGGACGCTATGGAGAAGAGCACCAGCAGTCAGAAACGCTACTTTAGGTCTGTGGTGGAAAATCGGAGAAAAGCCACATTCCTGGTGCTTTTGTTTCACAGTACTGTGATGCTATTGGAGCAATAATGACTGATGTTTTTTCACAGCGAGGGTGACAACGTGAAGGTGGCGCAGGGCGTGTCTGGGTCGGTCCAGGACAAGGGCTCCATCCATAAGTTTGTACCTTACCTGATAGCTGGTATTCAACATGGCTGCCAAGATATTGGGGCAAAGAGTCTCTCTGTCCTCCGGTGAGTAGTTTGGGTTAGATTGTGTTATAATACGGATGGGCACTCTTACATGTATCATATTTTTAAAAAATATACACTTCTTTGACAGTTCTATGATGTATTCCGGGGAGCTGAAGTTTGAGAAGCGAACCATGTCTGCACAGGTGGAGGGAGGAGTTCATGGACTTCACTCGTAAGTAGAAAAGCACATTTTTCATACATGCTCATATTACCATAGCCGTACATTAACAGTTTCTATCACTGGGGCATGTGACATGAATAGGAAGTCTAAATTAGGAGTTTTCTGCCAAGTATGTTCAGAAAACCATTTTACCAGGATTCAACTGTTTGCATTAGAGTAATCGCTCACTTCTTTTTCGGTATTTCTTCACCTCCACAGTTACGAGAAGCGGCTTTACTGAATGGTTGAATGGAACGCGGACCGGCGGCGCACATGACATACCCAATCTAACAGTGACCAAATGTTAAATCGCCACTTATGCTAGAATACGGACCACCGACAACACAATCCTTGCTCTCCTCCGCGTTGTTCCCACCGCCGCTCTCTCTCTCTCTCTCTCTCTCTCTCTGAAACCAACCATCTCCCTCGAGGAGGAAAAGATGCATCGTAGCTAAGTGAGAATTTCCAAAACTGACACCCCGCGCTCTGAACACCTGGGATTTAGCACTCAAGAAGTCGTGCATCAGGGTTTTCAGAATCACACACACACACCTGTATCTTGAGTATGCAGCTGAACCCTAATTCTTTTCGTGTGTGTTGATAGGGAGAGATTGGACTGCGTGAGATTGACTGAATTAAGGATAGTGTGTGTCTGCGTGTGAGATATAGTTTAAAACGCGTGTTGTGACAAAGAAAGTGAAGGTGCACTGTTTTTGTTTTTTTAATATTGGTGAGTCTAAAACAGCAGATTTTTTTTTTTTTTTTTTTGAGGGGGGGGGGGTGTCTGCTAATCATTAAGCTCCATTTCAGAAGGCTCACTCAACTCAGTTCTTAAACACACTAGTGCAGAAACCAAGACAAATCACTTTCTCTCTACACACATCGTCGATGTATCAGCAATCCTACAGCACACATTTCTCCTGTTTTTTCATTTGCATTCAAAGTCATCACAGGTAGATAAGCTGCTTATATTACAGCGCATATTGTTTACGTTCTATGTGGGTCCCGAGGTACGAGGTAATGGCAATGGCAGTTATTCTGTTGACTTTGTATCCTCTAGTTTCACCTTAATCTGTAGAGAAAACTCAGACGCAGTGTTCGCCGCTGTGGGCTTTCATTTTCCCCTCAGACATCTTGAGCCAAATAATCGGTCCCATCTCAGTGCATCGTGCTCATATGTTGAGCACAGGAGAGACCAAAAGCTGAAGATCATGTATGTTAAGAAAACCCCTAAAAGGTACCAATCAAAAACCGCGAGGAGGAGAAAACTCTCTGTCCATAATTTGAATACTTTTAGATTTAAAAAAAAAAAAAAAAAGAAAAACAACTTTATATTAAATCTGTATAGTCTTGGGGGCTTTGAATTGAGCATGAAGGGTTTTTGATATGCATGTTTGTTTTTTCACGAAGCCGAACATGGCTGTATTTATATTCTGCTTTATTGTAATTGCATACATACTGCCAAGTGTATTTATACTTCCTCTGACACTCTTCTTTTGTAACGTCAAAACCAAAATTAGCGCAGCAATTTGCTTGTCACATGTTCATTCCTACACTCTCACGGTGTGGCATATGTTCTCTGTGATAGGTCTGTTTTATTTTTAATTCATTAGTTTACTACTTTTTTTTTTTTTTTTTTTTTTTTTTTTTTTTTTTTAAACCAGAGATATGCCTTGAAACGGGGATGGATAAAGGCTGCATGACAGCTCAGTGAAAATGCATCAAAGTGCATAATGCTACAAACCCTCTTGCCTCCTTTTTCTTACTTTCAAACAGCATAGCTGTGGTTATCATTCAGCTTATGTAGGAGTAGGCTTTTCTAACATTTTCATACTGGATGTCCTTTTCGCCAGGTGTAATATTTTTTTTTTAATAAAATGTCCCAGATTGTAAGAGCTGTGTTGCTTTCTCTAACGTGCTAACGTACTTAACCCTGCACAAGGTTCGTTTGACTAATAAAAGTCTTGCAATTGGACTTTATTGCAAGAAAATGTACATGAGAATATATGAAGAAATATATACTTCTATTCAGATGTGAATGACTGCTGCTTGTTTTCAGTCTCCACCTAAAGAGAGAATTCAGGTTTTTAAAATGTAATATTTGTCAAGTTTGTTTAGTCCATCTAAAAAGCAAAAGTTTATAAACAGGATATTGGGTTTACTAAGTTTTTGGGTTCAATTACAGCTACAGAACACTGATCGATTCTGCAACCATGAACCAAAACAAAAAGCATAGCCTTTTCAGATGGACAGAAACAACTCAGTATTCAATAAATCCAGTATGTTTTTCTGTTTTTTTTTTTTTCTGTTTTTTTTTTTTTGAGGAACATCACATCAGAATATGTTTACAGTAAAAACACTCTACAGAGGAAAGTTGCTTTTGCTGTTCAATATGGTAATAAAGAAATCAAACTGTGTGGACTGCTGTCTCATTTACCATCAAGTACAATTAGCCAAATGTTATAAAACAAACTTTATTAAACTGTGTGTGTGTCGCAACACTATGTTTGAACATAAATAAATTTAGTAAGCCAGTCAGAAGATCCTGCAAATCAGTTCGTAAAAGCACAATCCATTAATAAGACATGAAGAAAGAGGTGACATGGTGTGCAGTTCACCAGTAGAGGGCACCGCTGCACCATTACTGCAAGGAAAATGTGTTGCTTGTTGGTATGTAGAGTTTATAATCTGAGATTTAGGTTTAATTCCATCATTTTCAACATGGACTTAAATGAGTTCTGCTAAATGTAAAAGTGTGTGACTTCAGTAGTATTTAATAAGTGCTTAATTCAGTCACAGTACTATCTATTGGAATGTTGGAACGTGATAAAAACATCTGTACAAATAAATTCATGTTATACCTCATTCAGTAAAACGTTTGTTCTTTTGACTGTAGCAAACCTCGCCAACCTTTTATCAAACATGTAAAAGTTACAAATTACCTTTTGGCTCTTGACATTCTTGGCACTTTAGACCCCTGTTGACATTCACTAATGACCACATAAGAAGGCTTCTTAGGACTTCTAAAAAGGTTATTTTGGCAGACACAGGTGTGCTAGCATGTATGTAAAAGCTACCGTGCGCTATCAAATAGGCTGTATAAATCTTGAACCTGCTGCACAAAATAGGCACCTTCCTTAACAAGTCCTCAATGTAACCCTTGTATGACCAGACTGTCCATTATAAATCAATTGTTTCGCTGCAGATGCTCAAGGCATCAATTTGTCTACAAGCACTGATGAACTCCTCCTGCACCGATCGGTCAGCATCGGATGACATGTCAAGGTCCAGGCTCTCCTGTGACGCCGCGCCCAGCGTGTAATAGTTTCTCTGCGGGTCAGAGGGACCCTGATGGTCAGCGGATGCCGCCGGGTCCGAGCCCTCTTGCTGTAATAGCTGCCGAGCGTGCCTCTCTGGGCTCGGGCAGAGGACCAGGGAGGAGCTCCCAAGAGAGGCTTGGTACAGGGAGCACGAGGAAGAACTGCCCTTCCAATGCTCATGAGATGAACAGCTGGTGCTGGAGGACAGGGAGGGAGATGGTGGAGCACCTACCACAGTGTCTCCTTGGGATTTAGCGCAAGAGGGCTGGGGTTTGGAGACCATCTCCACGCAGGAAGAGGTCCGATAAAGGCCGGCGTCGGATGAAAGTGGATCGCAGAAGCCGTTGCTGGGAAGTGTGCAGTGCTTGTTCACGGACAGGTTACTGCAGCGGGTCGGGCTGAATATGCTCATGGGAAAGAGGGCCTCGCTAAAGAGGGCCTCGTCGATGCTGCGACGCAGGTTGATTGGCGACGGTGGCCGTAGATCTGTAGTGGAGTCACTGGTGAAGGAGGATCCGCCCGACGGCTCTCCGCCTCCCCCATCCCCAGGTTTTAAACCGTGTATGTCCAAATCCAAGTCCAGGTCTCTGTAGGCCAAGGCTCTGTTGCTGTGGTACAGGAGATCCAAACCGTTCAGACTGCTACCCAGCCTCTCGTCCATCAGAGTGTAAAGAGGAAGGTTCTCGGTCTCTCCGAGCCCGACGGTGTCGACGATGGCTAGCTTCTCCTGCTGGGTCAGGGTCCACTGGTAGCTCGCGGGCAGGATGGGCGATTTGGATGCTAGCAGTTCGGTCCAGCAGCTTCCAGCAGCTGGAAGGTGATCGGAGCAATAGACCGGTTGTGCAACTACCAGGGATAAGGTGAGACAGACCCCGAGCTCGCACAGTCTGCAGCTGAACTGAAAAGCCCACCACGGCCACGGGTGGAAGACTTCCTCTCCACCAGCGATGCCGATGGCATTGAGTATCGCGTAAAGCTGCAGTCCTGCACAGGCTAGACAAAAGAGCGCTGAGAGACAAACGGTCACAGCTGCACGGTCCCAGTCCCGGCTCTCGGCAAAGGGACACCGGTTGTATCGCTCAGCGGGTGTTGGAGACGTGTTGTTCAGGTGGTAGATGTGTTTAGAGTCTGCCCGCACGTAGATGTAGAACACAAAATAGGCAGCAGACAGGAATGTTGCTAAAACAACAAAGGCCCCGCGGGAGATGAGCGAAAGAATGAGGCAAAACAGAGGCTTTTGCTGGTAAAACTTCAGCAATGTCACCGGGCCGAAGGCGGCGGCGAAGTGGAGGACAACCAGGCAGGCCAGAAAACAGGGTCTCTGGAAGGCCGAGTAGGACAGCTGCATTCGCGAGCGCATGGAAAGGAGGAGGAAAACCAGGCCGAAAGCTGCCGTCAGGCAGGGGAACGGCGCCTCGTAGAGCATCAGCGACGCCTCAGTGGAGGGCAGGAGGTCCTGGTGGCCGTAGGCGTCGTACAGGAGCGAGAAAGACCTGGTCCCGCCGGCGGCCAGCAGGAACAGGCTAACCAGGGCGAAGTAGCCACAACCAGACGGACACCGTAGCGGCAGGCAGAGCAGGTTGAGCGCCGAGGCCAGCGTCAGCATCGCGAAGACGCAACCGGCGCCGTAGACGTGCGCCTCCCAGGCAAGGCCCCAGGCGGCCATGGCACTGTTCCAGTCGGTGTTCAGCGGCACCAGCATGGGCGGAGCGGGGATCAGGAAGGAGTTGCCCGAATGGTTCGTGACGGTGGTGTTCGGCGTGGGCTTGAGGTCGGAGGAGGTTACGGGGTCCCAGGTGTACGAGAGGTTGCAGATCCCCGAACGTTCTTTGTTGCAGTCTGGAAGGAAGGTGGCGTTGTCCATCGGGTCTGACATCCAGTCGTCAGTGTACTGAGGAATATGCGGCGTCTCTGGAAAAATACCTGTAGGGTGGGGAAAAAAACCCGAGACAGAAGATGAGAAACAAGGAAATTAAAGAGAACAAATTGGCTCACGTCAAGTATGGGGAGAAGGAGCGGGCTTTCCTCTAAAAAAGTGCTAATCCTGTTTAAAAACCTTGTAAGAAGGCAACTTCAAACCGGGCTGGGGTTTGTGCATGTGTGAGATCAGACCATTTAAAACCACAGACCCGAGTTTCTCTTGGATTACGTAAGCCATTTTGAGTTTTCCATGCGAGAGCGGTTAATAATGATTGTGTTAGACATGTTTTAGCACGATGGGGGAAATGACTGCTTCTAAGTGGTTAGATGAAGAGGTAACTATGTATATGTGTGTTTGCATGAGCTTTACAGCGATGCCTGCAAAGCTCATCAGCACTGTGCCGTGTTTACAGTTCAGATATTGGGTGGGGGGGTGAACTTGAATGGGACGTAGCATGAGTCACTTTACACCATAATGCCTGACAGATGGGCTAAAACACAAACAGTTTTTTTTTTCTGTTTCCTAGTTTCCGCATCGGCGGCCCTCGCATCACGGAGCTTGTTCTTTTCCATAAAACATAAACGTCCCCATGTGCGTGCTATCATTTAACCGCAGGGACAAGAAAAAAAAAGAACATATTGAGACCTTTAGCAGCTTTGAAAACCTCGCCACAGAAATTAAAAAAAAAAAGTGAAGCAGCATCTAATTGCAGCTCTGTCATTAGCATAAACACACACACACACACATGCACAGGCTCATCAGTCATTTCGCTGCAGGCTTATCAGAGACAATCCCTCCGCCATAAAGAAGCAGGCGCTTTAATAGACCAGGGGGACGGGGGGCCGTGAACAGGACACCTGACAGCGCACTAAATCTCACGGCGACAGGTTTACTGTTGTGTGCGCTCATAAAAACATTTAGCATTCATTTTACTCGCCGCTCAATACAACCAAAAGCATTGCCGGGACGTTAAATATGTCCAGCGATGCAGGGGAACACATATATCAGGTGGTAACGTTGTGTGCCACTTTAACTTGAAGGCACTAATGCGGAGATGTCAGGAGCACAAAGCCCCTGAATGGGTTCATGGAGATGTGTTTTAAGCATTTTGGTTTTAATCATCTGCCTTTTTAAAGCACTTTTATAGGTTGTATTCTTAGGATTTCCCATCCCACCCCGGTCCAATAATACGCTCTTTTGTTAATGATTTCCCTTTAACACCCACTTCAGAAAGGGGAAACTCCTATAGGTGGGGTTGTTTTTTTTATTTTATTTTTTAAACTGGGACAGTTCTGTGTTTCCAACATGTTATCTTTGGCCTGGCCTGATTTTTTTTGCAGCTCTCTTTCCATGTTTTATGTTTCTGCTTCAGCTGCTCTCAGCCCGTCCTTCAAGTGGTATAGATCCAGTTCATGGAAAACCAGCGCCATTATGTTAATCCGGTGCCGATCTGCAGCCCTGGGGTCAGACTAGAAAGCTTGTCCGCTTTTACGGGCTCCAACATCACTGCGATGATGCTGCGATGCAAACAGCCGGGAGCAATTTAGCTTGGATTCATGTCAACTGCGCGATTGTGTCAGTTGCGCAGTTGCTACTGGGTTGCGTTTGGCTGCAGGCCCCCTTTGAAGCAAAGCAACGCGCTCTCGTATACTGGACGGTGGCAGAGGGTTTTTTTCATGCATCAGGTTCACCACTAACTCTTAATTTGTC
Source organism: Eupleurogrammus muticus (assembly GCA_036785175.1). NCBI lineage: Eukaryota > Metazoa > Chordata > Actinopteri > Scombriformes > Trichiuridae > Eupleurogrammus > Eupleurogrammus muticus. The sequence goes on from JAYKQN010000022.1 coordinate 9,328,198, forward strand.
CTAATCCATCCCCTGCCTGACCCCAGAGCTGAATCATATAGCAACATGTCCCGGGTCGTGATGAAAGTGTTTTTTGTTTTGGCACAGGCTGTGTTTTTTTGCATCAATGCACTTGCTTTTGTGTTTTTAATCAGGCCCTGATGTGTCTGTTACAGTAAAGGAAACGCTGTCGAGTTGATTCCCGCGTGCAAAGCGGGACGCGTCGCGATCCCGAAGCATCGCTTTGAAAGATGTTGGTTTTACTGTGTCGTGTATAATTAGGGGGGGAAGCGCGAGCTGCGCGGCCTAATCAGCTCAGCGAACGGACCAAACGTCCGACGTCGCGCTGATATCTAACATGTCAGCCTCAGAATTTTGCAGCAGGCATCAGCACAGTGTGAGCGGAGGAAAGACATTATGTAAAATTAGTTCATGAAACATGTATTTGATGGTTTTAGTTTTTCAAATGTAGCAATTTGTCACTTTTTTCCTCTGTTTTATATCACTACAAATGACCTTTGATTGTAGGAATCTGGTTTTTCAGTTGAGTTCAGTGGAGAGCGACCTCATTAATACCCAGGAGCTGTGTTAAGAAAACAGGGAAGAGCTATGTTTAGTTTTATGTTAGCCGCGTTAAATGATGAAGGGATTAAATATACCAGCATCGCGCTGACGGTGTCGTGCCAGCGTAACGGGCTGTAACCGTGTGGGAAATGTGTCTGGAGCGTAAGACAAACACGCAGCTGCAGGGTTTTTTTTTTTTTCTAACATGGGGGCCTCTGATAAAGTAGGTGGAGTCCAGCGCTGTGTTATCCCAAAATGACTCGTCCGTCCGTTTGTTTGCTTTTCCAGGGTGTTGGTGCCGATTGTGGATAGCGCCAAGTCAGACAGAATGGAAGAAAAAATAAAGGAGGGGGGGAAAAAAAACAACAAAATAAAAAGTTTTGTTCCCTTTCGCTCATAGAGGAAAACGGCAACGCGGTAGCGGCCCTGACGCGGTCTGGTATGCGGTGGCTGCAGGACAAGGCCGGATCAGAGCGTTACGTTCCGCTGCATGCTGCTCGGTCATCTGACACATTCCTGTGGGAACAAGTCTCTCATGCTTTTTACGCATTCGCGGCAGATGGACACAGGGGCGGAAAACAATGTCCTCTGTGGAGACCGGCTGAAGAACGCCGGTCGGACCCGGGCCTCCCAAACCGGGGCACCCTGGAGGTCAACTTATTTTTTTTTTGGGGGTTGCTGCATTATGTCATTCCAAAATTCCGTTTGTTTCTGTTTTAAATGGAGCTTTTTAAAATAACTAATGGGGACTAAAGTCAAAAGTCCACAATTCCGCTTATGCAGTTTTTAATAGATTTAACTGTTTAACGCAATGTGTCCTAATTTAAAGTATCACACACACTGTCTGGGAGGGGGGGGTCACTCTGAAGGAGACAAACACATTTATTCACGTGCTCCGTCATTGAGCCTAAATACTACATTAACCCGAGTGAAATGTTTTATGATTGTTCATTTAAATCCTCTCTGTTCTATTACACAAGACGAGACTGTAAAATAGTGTGTCATGCGTATGATTGACATGCAGTCAGGGGGATGATCGGGGACATGGTGCGAGTGTGGGAAAAAAAGCACAAAGGTTTGACGCTGCAGAGGGAGAGAGAGAGAGAGAGAGAGAGAGAGAGAGAGGACATATGTGTAGATGAAACGAGCAAAAAACATAAATGATGCCAGAATCAAATATCTAAGATTTTAGGTGACTAATATAGATGGTACTAGGGTGCTGCTGGGATAAAATAATAATAATATTTTTTATCTGCTACTGGCTCAAAAATTTGACCTGATGTTGACCTAAATTAAGAATTAAGTTCAACTTTAACAACTTCAACTTTCTTTCATAAAGGCTGCAGCAGACGTAACGGTTGCTGTCACTATAACTGAAGATGTTTGTAAAAAAAAAATAATGTGAATTGCAAATCCTCATGCCGGTTTAATATGATTTTGTCAATTATTAATACAAAGGGCACATTTTAAAAGACAAATGAGCAGCAATCAGCTGGGAATGAGCAAACCTACATCAGACACTGTTGCTGCACAGATCATTTCTTGTGAGGGATATTTTCATTTGGATCTCGGTGGAAACGATATCAATGCTCAGAGGCTATTTATTTCTGATTTTATTTCATTAAAGTCAATCTAGTGACCTAAGGCTTGTTTAAACATTACTCCTCTGATCCTCTGATATTACACAGGCCCTGACCCCACACTCACCCGTAACTGGTCCCCAATAGTAGAGTTTTTTCTCTGATTGCCTTCATTTTCAATTTGGCTCACCTCAGAAAAAAAGCTATTTTAGCTCATGGAGAAGTACGTGAGTTGTGGGGGGGGGCAATCCTGCCCCGGCAATTAAGAGCTTAGAAGGCGACTGCAAATTTATTTATGTGGAGTTGATATTTTCAGCAACAGGGTTTTTTTTCTTCCTATGGGAGGGAGGGGGGACTTCTCATTAGGGCAATAACAACTCTGTGTTTCACTAGCTCACTCGTGACAAACCAAACTAGTGACCCCCCCCCCCTCCCTCCCTCCGCCCCGGCGTCCCATCGTCAGCGTTTGGCACATTTGACAAACCTATTTTTGAAAATCACTTGACAACATCTGCTATTTCTGGGCGAGGTAATGTGGGTTGCGGCTGCTCCTGTGAACTGGGCCACATGTGGAACGCGAAACCTGTTTTACTTTCAGGTTGAAACAGCGATAAACTGGATCTTTCAGCTTTTTATCCATCTGCATTTTTTTTCATGTACAGAATTACATTGACATCTATATTATACATCTCATAATAATAACTGTAACAATAATGATATTTCCAAAATCATTTAAAATTACATGATACTGATGAAGAGGAAAATACACTTTACACAAGTTTTTTTTTAATTTATTGAAACTACCACATGCAGCAACTACTTTAAGTGCTTAGCCATCATTGGCTACTACTTAATCAATAGCTCTATGTCTTTTCAGTTTTATTAAAGGCAGCTATCAGATCAATAAATCCTGATCTGAGCGGCAGAGCAGTGTGTTTGCGTTTGTCTATTAGGCGGCCATTGTTTTCTGTCTTCAGTTCACCCAATCGCAGCATGAATAAGCAGATCTTATCCTCCCCTCTGGAAGCAATTAATGGCTTCAGGCAAAGGATGCAGGGTAATTGTCTCTGCTGGTTCTTTGACAGATTTATGGTGTGGTTGCAGGATGCATGCTTGAAAAGGAATGGGATTTTTTTTTCTCACCTGTCCTCTGCAGAGGGGACGTCGTCAGCAGCCTGGCGTGTGGCGTGGAGACATCCGCTGACCTCGAGCCGGCGTCCCCATCTGCCGACGATGGCAGCGCGCCTTCCCGGGCCTCATCCTTCTCGTCGCCCTCGGCCGGCGGCCCTAAGGAAGACACATGCAGTTTAACCTCCCCCTTGGTTGAATCAAAGCCACCAGGGAACACAGTTCAAACCGCACGGCGTTAACATCGAAGTCCCCAAAGCGGTTTAAGGAAAGCAGATTAACAAATGTGGAGTCTGCCAAAAAAAACGAGCGTTTTAACCCTCTCTGGTCTGCGCTGACGTCTGAGACTTCTCCCTGCAGAAAATGGAAGGTCTGCGTTTCCTAACCCAGTTCTGTCAAATGGATCTGGCCTATCATCCACTTAGTTGTAGCCAGTCATCCATAGCGGAGTAGTCTGGCCTTCTGTAGTCTAATCACATTGACATCCTGATGTGTGTGCGCTTGTTTACGAGCGTGTGTGTGTGTGTGTGTGTGTGTGTGTGTCTCTGCTCCGGCATGAACCCTGAACCTCTTGTTTGAACTGTTGGGCACGACAAGGTGGAAGGAAGAGCATTTCAGATAAAGACAGCACGACAGAGGCCCATCATTCTGTCTTTATCCCCTTTGGTACACTCCCTGGATGTGTTATCACGGTTAGCCCTTCAGACAGGAACTGTGTGCTTCACAGGACTTGTAATAAATGAACGATGGACCAGCTGAGATTTGGAGCAATATTCAGCAAGCGAACCTGCTGGGAAAACACTGACGAGCCGAGTCTGTGATAAAGTCTGAAATAACAGGTAACAGAGCTGATATTAATAAAAGATGCCGAGCTTCGGACATGTGGGAGGAATAACGAGTTGCAAAAAAAAAAAAAACTCATAACAGTTATAAGGCATTGTGAGCTACTATTTTATAATTTAGGTCATGCTTAATCGTTCGTCTAGAACGTCTCTGAAGTAAAACCTGTTCATCATTTGATTGCACTACTGAGACAGTGCAATGACTGGCAATGGTGTGCTCGCCTGCACAAATACACCGCAGGCCCAAATCTTTATTATGATTATTTGTCAAACATTTTTAGTGATTTTCCGATTAAACTCACAATGTCCCAAATCCAACCACAAATGTCAAATCAATCAGGAAAGGTAAAATCAAACTAATAAGTCCCTCGGTATAACCAAGATAGTACAGACAGAGCACACACACACACAAAATGCACAAGTCTTCATGGGCAATTTTCAAGGTAATAATAAGTCAGGGACCTGAGGCTGTTTTTTTTTGTTCTAGACAAGGCCATAATTCAATGTCATAAACAGGGTGGAGGGTAATATATATATATATATATATATATATATATATATATATATATATATATATATATATATATATATATATATATATATATATATATATATATTACTCATCTCCACCTTCTTTATGAGTATATATATATATATATATATATATATATATATATATATATATATATATATAATACTCAATGTTTGAAGAATGAGAAATTGAATAATGAGGGATGTCGGTATGATGCGTTCGTGGAACTCGGTTAGATCCGAATCGGAAATTCCGGCTTTGCGCGTTATGGTGCAAACTCGGACAACAAGGCAGGCCACAGTAAGGTGGAGTTTGTTTGGGTGTCTTGCGGGCATCAAGCCGTAGGGCTGGAGAACACAGTGGCCACTCATGGGAGAGATGGAATAGGAAAATATGCCGTCACTATGTTTAATTTAGGTTCTTGAACGCAGCACGCGCAATCCTGCGGGCCGTGCAGGTGTTACGTTAAGCGGCGTTTTAGCTCCATTCACACAATTTCCGCATCTCCCCCTTGCTTAGATATCCTAGTGTGTAAAAAAAAATTGCTATTTTGCTTTGACATCATTCTTGCCCGATGTCCCGAGTTGGAATCACAAGTTTATGTGCAGTTCTATTGCACTTTTCACTGATTCGGACGTCGGATCTTTCCGAGTTCCGAGTGTAATCAAACGCAGCAGAAGGAAAAAAGCTACGAGCACGTGAATCAACATGAAGCGTCGAGACCTAAGTGGATCGGCTACAAAAAAAGGTAATTAATGAAGATAAAAAAAACACTGGCATTTCCGATTATTTAGGCAGGACATAGTCTGACAAGCCCAAATAAAGAGGAGCTAATGCTAACGCAGCGTTCGCTAATTGGTAACTGTTAATTGCTAATTGATAACTGACACACCTGCAGCAGCACTGCCTGAAATCTGTGACTGAATGTTCTATTCACAGCTGGAGCGGAGCCTCATTCTCTGAATGCCCAGGATTTAAAACTAATTCAGGACTAAGATGAAGCAGAATGGACTGAAGACTGTTTAACAGCAGCTGAGAGAAGTGAATAATCATTTACTCTGATGATGTTGTGGAGGATTTTGTCAAAACCATTAAAGAACGTCAAGATCCACCTAAGGTAAGACTGTATTTTTTATTTTATTTTTTAGGATTATATATTTATTTTGATATACCTTGGATTAAAAGGTGCATATATATATATATATATATATATATATATATATATATTGTTTGCTTAAAGGTATATACATATGTCTCATCCATGGTGTAGGTATGTTTATTTTATTTATAACTAGCTATGAATCCTATAAAACATCCAATGCCTTAGTTAATTGAATCACCTGCTTCCAGGTGTTAACAGGTGGATTTTGTGCTATTGTGACCTGCTGTAAATCCTGTGTTTAACAGGTAAACGTTTGCCCTGGGCGCTTTGCATTCACTCCCATACACACATGCATACTGTACATACATGCAAACAGTGGAACTCGAAAGTGGCGACCAGCTGCATAGTGATTCTGCTGACAGAACAAATCTGAAGCAGAGAGGGATGCGGGAAGAAGGTGTGTGTGTGTGCGTGTGTGTGGGGACTATCTGCATTTTACTTATTGAACAACCCATACATCAGTGCTGAAGTAACATTTAAAGTGTCAACTTAATTAGCATACACACATTTTCCTTTGGCCTTTGTGACCTTTTCAAGTGTCTCTTTCTGTGTCCACTTCACCTCACATGCACACAGGATAAAACTATTTCATCATGAGATCTAGACCTATTTTAATTTGAAATATATCGATTATGGCCATTTTTGTGTGGTAGATGTTACTTAGATGTAGTACAGTATATTGTTTTCCAAAAGCTCCTCATTCTCTTAAGCTTCTAGGGGAAAAAAAAGTACTTGTGTTGTTAGTCCATAGTGGGTTTGTGAAAGAAGGCATGATTGGTTCGTTGCAAACACACTGAACTTGTAGCTCTGAGAATGAGCACCATCCTCGTGCCTGAGATTCTTCGTCTTTGAGTTCCCTTCCGTAAACTTACATGAAATTGCATCACATTGCCGCTATTTTGGCTCATTTTCAAGACGGTTACTAAGGGATTTGTGCCATTTTCTAACCCCATTACACTCTCGCTTTAGCAGCAGCCTGAATAAAGGGCAGGAAAAATCCTGGAGCGGTCTATAATTATAGATCTGCATCAGTCAGGTCTTTTCCTGTGGTTCATTCAGCCTCAGAGCTGTGGGTCAAATCCTAAAAACAAATTGGCCTAATCCATCCAGTTTCATAGAACTTACAGACTTTGCCTGCTTAAAGGAGTCATTATGAGAGGATTAACATAATATTAAAGTCAGTGTTCTTTATTTACATCATTGCCTGTTTTTTCATGTAAATTCTATAGATAATTTATTCATGTCACATTGTGCATAAAAAATTTCCATAATCAATTAATCTGTCAGCGGCTACACTTTAGCTGTTTGTTACAGCGCTCAGAGACAATATATCATTGCAGGTATTAATGGAGTGTGTTATGGGGCCACTGCCTATTAGTAGAGCGGTAATATCAGTAATGGAGAAGATGGAAGGAGGATAAAGAAAAGGCTTTCAGGAGGAAATATTACAGCAAGGGCTTCACAGGATACTATATTTTCAGCGCAGACACCTCATCGTCCTCTACGCCCCCCCCCCCCCCTTCTTTTTCTGCTCTCTCATCTCGTGATTGCCCTAACTATAAGATGCCGGAGTGTCCCACCTTCAGAGGATGTGACACCGAATGGTCCTTCTCTGCCTCCTCAAGGGCAACGCCACATAGCAAATCTTCCCCGGATCAATGGAAAGCCCGCCGTTCCCCATTGGTGGAGGTGTTCCCCTCTTCCGGCGGCGGAACGAGTCCCGCTGTGCAGCTTTAAAGTGAATTGCAGCACACAGATGCAACGTTCACATTTGGGATAATGTATGATAATCCAGGGGGGCCGCGCTTTCATTTTCATGTTAGTCTCCTCCCGTGTCCTTTGGCAAGGTGTTGTCTGCAGACTACGCGGCTCTGATGAATACTACACCAGTCGGACCTGAAGGGTACACAGCTTTCTGTTAGCTCTGCGTCCTTATTGGATATCCAGAGCGAATCTAATCCCTGTCAAGGCATTTTATCTTTCAAAGCAGCCTTGGCCGACACGTCTGTCCACTGAACAAAATGACAGGGATTTGTGTTTGTAGAGAAAAGGGGGGGGGGGTAGATTTACAAAGGGGGGAGGGGGGGTCGGAGGCGGCTAAATGGCAAGAAGCATGTTCAGCATCCGGGAGCAGCGGCTGGCGGGCGGACGGTCCCACAGGAGAGGCGCTGGTGCTTTCGCTGAGTGTGCGCCTGGAATACTGATACACGGCCACAGCGGCGCCCCCCCCCCCCCCCAGTCAAGGCCGAGCCCCCCTCCCCTTTTTGTCGCCACATGGCACACATCGGAAAAAACAAGTGTAGACACAACAGCACCAGGCGACGCAGACGAAACACAACCAGTTCCCAAGCGGGTGACGTAAAGCAATGTAAAACCCTGCGAATTCTGAGTGTGAAGTTTATTCAGTGGAGTTTGTATTTATATAGGAAAGCAGCATCAAAATATGTAAGCTAATTCACAAACAGAATATCAATGTGCCGCGTAAACCATCAGGGTTTTATAAGGCGAACGCTGAACCTCCCTGGGTGAGAATAATCAACTCATCATTTTCCCGCCCGACCTTTGACCCTACATGATGGATGTGTCTTTGCTAGGAGGAGGATCTTTTTCTGAGGCCTCATTAAGCGCACAGACACCAGACCGCCACCAGTGCTGGGGGATGGGCCCGGGAAGAAAGGTGCTGCTCTGTCGTGTTAAAGGCTTAGGAAACCTACCGACTACCCGTTTTAGCTCATCATTTTTCTCTTTTCATGCACTACAAAAACCCCCACCATGCAGCATTCAATCAAATACTCTTTCCTTCCATTCGCTGAGGTAATGGCTTATGTAATATCGGAGTCGACTTGTGGCTTGAAAAGTCATTATAGACTGTTGAAGGGGTATTTTTCAGACTTTATTTTGTAACATTGGTTGTTATGAATGCTGACAACTGTGAAATTCAAAATCAATTTAGAGAATAATGGGACCAGCGATCAAAAATACAGCACTCATTCACTAGATTCTGATGCTTTATTCTCCTGTCCAACTTATCTGTGGCATTGAACTATTTTATTGAATAGTTTGAGAATATAGCAAAATAGCATATCTGTTGCATTCTTCTGTAGCCTACTTCGCAATTTTTCTCATTCTCTTATAATATTTTCTCCTTTCTTCCTCTTTGCATCCTCATTCCCTGCATGCAACTGTTTACTCTAGTTTTTAATGAACTATCCGAGCATCTCTGTTATGTAGGACTGCATTAAGGTCATGATAATTAGGCAGGCTTCATGCATTCGGTTGTGTTAACACTTTTACTTGCTGAAATGTAGCCTAAGGGGAAAAATAAAATGAAACTTAAAGAAAAGAAATATTGAGGTCATGACCTCTGTGTCCTCAATGGTAACTGGCCCTGCCTGCAAAATGTTGCTGGTTTTAATTTATTGCTCATGTCTATGCTCTAACACCCCCATTAACTTATTCTGTTTTTCATCAAGATCTTTCAAATGTCCAATTTCTCACTACTTACTATGTCAGAAATGCCATCGATCAAGCTGAGCGCTCAGCCGTCTGACAGCGGTCTACTGAACACTTAAGACCTGCCTGCTGATGATTGATCACATCTATTGGGTCAATCCAGTCACTATTGATCGCTAAACTTTTGCTTACCTCCTGCAATTGTGAAGTTAACCCTTTGGCCGGGGGTTGTGCTTGTTATGGATGCTGACAGTAGTCCGTCATTGATCCGCGTGGCAGTGGTGACGACCCCGAGCTGCTCATCCACGGCCCCAGACCTGGCCTCGGAGAAGGCCTGCTCAGTCTCACTTTGAGTGGGGTGCGTTTTCGCCATTCTGGCCTCTTCAGTACTCAGTGCAACAGTAGAAACTTGTGGTATCGGGACATTTTTGGCTTTTGGGGATAAGCGGGGAGTAACAGGTCTTAGGGAGTGTCTGGTCAGCGTGGCCTCCACCAGTCCTGGGTTCATTGTTGTAGTTCTGGTCACTTCCCCTGTCAAGGCAGTGGGAACTGTAGTTTCTGGTGCTATGGTGGAAGAGATCGTATCTGAGGAAGCTTCAGCCTCCTCTTTCTCAGCGTGTTTCTCTGGGAGGTGTTGTGCAGTGGCACCCATGCTGGGTCCGGCCGGTGTAGAAGAGCTGGTCTGTGTTGCATCTTGTTCGGGAGCGATTGTGCTGCCGGGACTTTTGGCGGACAGAGTGTTTCTGACCGAGCTGCTTGTGGGAGAGTCAAAAACAAGAGTGTCATTGTCGCTCTGCGCTATGCTGCTGTGTGGAGAATCTGATGTTCCTTTGGGAAGTGATTCATTCCTTGTCTTTGCTACACTGGTTACAAGCCACTGAGGCGAAGTTGTGGGTGGTTCAGATGAGTCAGAAATGCTCCGTTCCCCTGAACCCGAGTAGTCGTGCAACTGATCGATTGGTTCCGTCAGCCCTTTGGTGGTCGTGGTCAACGCGGCAGCCTCGCCGTCGCCCTCCGAGGAAAAGAGCGGGATGGAGAACGGCAGGGACGGAATGGAGAGGGACGGCAGCTTTGGCAGAGACGGCGACCACCAGTAAGAGCTCTGCTTGTCCTCCGGTGGGTTTTCGCTGCGTGGCGTCGGTCCCCAGAGGGCCTCCTCGTCAGCCAGAACCTGCCTGTGAAGTAGCGCGAGACACCAGAAGCAGAGCACCAAGGTCTGGTGGAGGCGAAGCATCCTGTCGACAGTGGTGAACGAATCGGTCACATGTTGTTCTCCATTCCTCTGCTCCCTGAGGCGGGTTCAGCCTAGAACACAAGAACAGACAGGACACACTCTAAATGACACACTTTCTGTCCACCCTTGTACAGCTAATGTAAGTTTCACTTGATGAAAACTCCCGTAGTTGACTTTTCTTTTCATTGAGCCCTTGGAAGCCGGAAGCCTCGCTTTCTCAGATTGTGACTCTTTTTTATTCCGACTGCAAAGTAAATCAAGTTCACCGCTCATTACAAGCGGCTGCTGAAGTTAGCAGGCTGAAAATATGTCACCACAAATCACAACAAAAACTTAAGTATTACAGACACCCCACAATTAGTGGTGCCCCGTCAGATGTGGCGGTCAGTATTTATGTCCCGCTGCTCCGCACATGCATGCTGCGTCGCTGGGCGGCTACACGTACCCGGCCATGCATATGTATTCTACTCATTGCGGAGTGGTCAAGAAATAAAGTGTGTTTTTTGTGTGGGAGTGGGGTTGGGGGAGGTACGTGAAGAATTAGGGTCTGGCCAGAGGGGACCTCTTTTGCTTTTGTGGAGCGCAGAGTGGTTCAAAGTCACTAGCCTGTTGCCTCAGTGAAAAGGCTGGGGAACCAAAGGAATTTCCCCTGCGAGAACAACAACCTGTATGCTTCAGTTGTACTTAACTCCCCCATTGGCTCTCCCCTCCCGCTTTGGCCCTGCTCTCTTTCAATCTCAGATTTATTTGCTCTTTAAACAAAAGTTATCATGGGGCGGGGGTGACAAAAAAGCCTCAATATTCAGAGGGGGGAAAAAAACTGACGTTCTCCCCGGCTTCTCTTTATAAATGTTGCATCCCAGGTTTTTTAGCCTCTGTTCTTCTCTCTGATAAGTTTATATATGACTCACTTGTTTTTCAATTCAATGCGCCTGAGTCCTCGCTCTCCTCGTTTTTTACCATAAGACTCCATCTCCCTGATCAGGAGAGCAGAGACATGACCCCCTGTGTTCCTGCGCCGAGCGATGGAACCAGGCCTGGATACGCAATCAGATGCTGAGATATGAAGGCTCGCTACTGGGGGGGTCAAACCTGGAACTTCCCACGCGCTTTCTCGTTTTTAGCGTTTTTTTTTTTTTCACCGAACGCCACGTTTTCAATCATGTTGTTTTTAGAGGCAGGTTCGCTCAAGCTTCCACCCACCAACCCACACACAGGCACATTTCATGCGTGCAGAGATATGATTGTAGATTCATTTAGATCCCACTCTGCATGTTAGCGCAACGGCTCGCCCACATGTACTGTTCTGTGGCAGGTACGCACACCCACACACACGCACGACTTAGTGGATTCAAGTCGTTTTTTCTAAAGCTTTAAGTCCAATACGCTGTTTAATGCTGCTTTTAAATCATGAGATTAGTTGCTGTGAAATCAAGCTCACTTATAACATGTAGAAACATTTTAATTAGTGGCGAGGCCTGGGGCCTATTATCTCTCTCTCCTGATTGCCTTTTTGTAGATTTGACGCATTACTAATCAATTATTTAGACAGTGGCTATATGTATAATTCATTTTGGCTTACATTCTCACGTTTCACCTCCGTATCGCCTTTGCTCAGAATCAACCATGTTAAACGTATGACAATCATGTAGAGTGCTTCGCTTACATTGCAATATGTTTCCTTTTGTCTTTCGACATTGTTGAAGTGTTTGTGTCACTTCTTCAGGATGAGTTGGGGTTACCAACACTCTCTAAAGTTCCCTTATTGTGAGAGCATCATCAGTGCAGTTAAGGGCAGAATTGAGTGCACACTAATCTGTACGGCAGGTTTTCCATCCTAAACTTATTTGATAATTCAATTGAAATCAGAATTGCTGTGTTGTTATCTTGGACTAAGCTGCATTTCTCTACATGTTGCATCGCCATGTTTCCAACCAAATGTTGACAGCCTTTCTGTGTTCATCAAGTTTTCTGCAGCCAGCGTTGGTTCTATCGTTGAGTTGGTTGCAATCTGCAAAGTCTCCACTAGATGCTGCCAGAAACTATAAACTATTCCTTTAATATTCTATTTAATATACTCTAAGATTCATTCTGCTTTTACCTCTGTGATGGTCTCCACTTAACTATTAAATGCCCTATTATATTCTCCAGCTAATTTCTATCTTCGTCTCTCTGCCGATTGGTGCTGAACAGCACTGCAGTTGACTTTTTTTTTTTTTTTTTTTTAGTGCCTGCTGGAGTTGCAAGTAAAACACAGATGAGCGTTGAGTCCGATCCAAAATGGTTACGAGCTGTAAAACCAATACAAGGAAGCGTAAGCTGCTGTAAAGCTCCACAGAGCTGCAGTGTTTGTTCAGAGTTTTCTGTGGTTCAACTCCACAAACAACCTCTTTCACATGGAGTATTTATGTGCTCAATTTATTTATGTGAAAATCTAAACTACAGCTGCTCTAAATATTTAAAGTCATTATTATTCACATCTATAGTTTCCCGATTGATGGACAACAAGCCGTCAGAAGCGAAACACAAAATTGAAACGAGCGACTAACTCATTGATTTGCGTCCATGTAGCCAGCGATCAATCTGAAAACCACACCACAGCGTGTGCTTTACTATAATCGGGCGGCAGAGGCCTGTAGATTGTTGTCACTCCACCAAATGCGTGCCTGCATCGCGGGGGCATTGTGTGGTTTGACTGGCAGCGGGAGCAAGTGGAAAGGAGCTCTAAAAAAAAGTGTCCGTGGGGGGAATTTACAAGTCCTATTATTTCGCCGGCGTTTTGTCTCACTGCTCCTGACAAAGACGGAGAAGGAGAGGCGGAATATAGGGTCGCGAGCACAAGACAAGGGCAGTAAAGGGAAAAGGAGAGAGGCGCTGTATTGTTGTGGCATTTCTTAGACCAGGGGAGTAAACTTTGCCTATTGCTCATCCTAGTTTGCTGCCAGCGCCTCTTTTTATTAACCTTGTAAACAGACCCCTGTCTTTCACATTGGCCTGTGTGTGTCCCCACTCTCTCCTCTTCTCTCTCAGGGCTGTCAGCCATCTTGATCTCAATCGGCCTTCAACCTGCCTCGCCGTATTTCTCCGCGGAAATGTCTCTATTCTTAATGAATCCGATGGCAGGGTTACATCCTAAAGCCCCCCTCTGTGATCGCTTCGCCGCTAATAGTAAGGCCGCCGTAGCGGAGCGTACAAGCGAGAGAGAGGAAGAGGAATAGGGCAGTATCGTGCGCTGAAAATGAAAGTCGGGAGAGGGCAAGAAAAAGAGACAGCTGTAAAAGGAGAAGTGAAAGACAAATGCAGGCTGCACAACAGAATTAGTGTGCGTTTGCTGAGTGATTGAAATGGAGAGGCTCCACACCAAAGGGGGTCACAAATGGAGAAGAATTGACTGTGGCCGCTATCATTACTATTTAACAAACCTGCTATAAACACGGCAAGGCACGAGGATCAATGACACAGCCCGGTGTAATGAAGTAATTTATCTCCTGCGTGAGTTTCCAGCCTGCTGTATCTCCATGGTTATATGTAGGTGCACCAGCACACATTTCCAGGCGTGTCCTCCCACATGCTGCTTGGGGGGGCTCGGTATTTTCGACTGCAGCTCTGTAACATCACGGGCTACATCTCCCATCTGAGGAGTTAACTTATGGCTTTTTCCCCTCGTCCTCCCCTGACTTTGGCGCTACGGGGGGGATGTCAATAATGCACAGATTCAATCTAACTGGCCGCTTAAAGCCAGCAGGGATTTATTCTGCTTAAAGCAACACATTTGACGGGCTTTATAAAGCCTTAGCTTGTTTAATGTCTGTACCTATCAATCAATATAGTTGTCAATACTGCTCATAGCAAATTATCTTGACAATCGAGTGTGTGTGTGTGTGTGTGTGTGTGTGTGTGTGTGTGTGTGTGTGTGTGTGTGTGATTATCCTTGGGTGATAAATGTTCTAACTCTAACTGAACCTAAACTGCAGGATTTAGGTCCAAGAAAAGCAGCTATTAAGCTCTACAGAGCTGAGTGTAATGGTGCCCTTGTATAGATGCCTACAAATATTAATTGTAGGCCCTTAAAAGTATAGACCCGCACAATGATCCATATAATTCCTGTTTTTTTCAAGCTGATCCTCATAACATCTCACATCCTGTCACTTAACTCGTGAGCCGTGAGGTAGTTTGCACAAGTCTGTGAAGAGGGGAAAAAAAAAAAAAAAAAAAAGATAGGAGCGGTACGGTCGATAGTGCCTGGGCATTATTGACCATGACGAGAGCCGCTCTCATGTCCGAGAATAACCGAACCGCCGGTCACGTGTCCCGCAAGCAGTAGCACAGGCCAACAGGTTATGTACATCCCACAGTCGTCGCAACCCGGCAGCGTTCAGCGCGCCGCTTCCGCCCGGCCGTTCTACTCTGTGGGTGATGCCGTCTCGCGCTTCGGTTTGACTTTCCCGTTGGCAGCAACAGCCTCTGGAGTTGCAGTTCCTCCTTGTTTTTCCCCACTAATGTCAATTATTGTTTTTCTCAGGTCTGTTTGGCTGTCCAAAGATTCCCTGCTCCGCTTCATTAGTGAGAGCTATTCTACATGCTTGAGACTGACTAATTGTGCCGCGCTAATACTTGTGTTAACCCACAGAGCCGATGCATGCGGTGAACCTGACGATCATAAAGGACGCCCTCAAACACAGGCGTTCCACCGGCTGCCTTTGCCATGGTGACAGCCGAAGCCAAAGATGTCTCGCTAATCCCCCCCCCCCCAATTTGAGCACCTTTTGGAGTGTGTTGCGCACACACAACCCAATCCAATCCATGCATCTGCTAAAACTAAAACAGGCACGCATGCATAATTCCATACATCCTTCTCCAGTAGACACGAACATGGCTAATCCAAGCCATATATTCATACCGTGTATACATGGTGACACATTTAATTAGATAATTAGCTGTATCCCCAGTAACATATACATATACCCTCTGATATGGATCCTCTGTGATCTTGTTAATCCTGGTTTAAATTAGTGCCCCCAGATCAACCCCAAACCCTACATGTGTGAGTAGGAAAGCAATACAGTATATTTAGTGTGTGTGTGTGTGTGTTTACCTATAGCTACAGCTACTCCCTGTATCAGTGTGTCACAGCATGCATATGGGAGTCAGGACCTTATTCCAGGATACAGACCTGATGATTATAACACAAACATGCAGAGAGACGGCTACAGAGACATGTACAGGCAGATGAAAACATCAGTCAGCTGCTTACCTACAGATGTAAGGAGTAAGATGGAGAATCCACAGCCAGCGGTGTGTGAGTACGAGTGTGTGTGTGTGTGTGCTGCAGGAGAGCCCGTCCTTCTGAGCCTGTGTCGATTCGTCTGTGTGGAATAGAGTTCCAGGCTCCCTCCCTCCCTCCCTCCCTCGCTCCTGCGCTCGCTCGCTCTCTCGCTCTCTCGCTCTCTCTCTCCTCTCCCTCTCCCCTTGCTTCCCCTATCTCTCTCGCCCACTGCATCAGTCGTCCGCCGTGTGGCTCCCACCACAATGCCCGTGGTCACACCTCGCCGGGCAAATTGTTCATTAGCGGAGATCATCCAGCGCCGCGGCCACTGGGAAGCGGAGTTGGGCGGACTCTGCACACGCACGCTTGCCGAGAATGACATCAAGAGCTTTGACACACCTGTGTGTGTGCGCAGATGTGCACAAGCAGCAAGCTGGTTTAAAAAAAAAAAAAAAAATTATATTAAATGTTTTTTTTTTTTATTGTGACCCAATAGAGGAAAACTTGTATCATGTCAAGCTTTAAAAGATCATTTGGGTTCAAATTTGGTCTTTTTTTCCCAATTTTCTGCAGTTTGAGTAAATCAGCAACTTGCCTTGCTGTACCGCCAACTGCCACTAGAGGCTGTCTCTGAAAATCTCTGTCTCTTTAACCTAGCTTTAACTCTAACAAAGTGTTGAAGTAACCACTTTAATCACAGCAGTGTCACCCCATAAAACAACATCCATGTATCAGAAAAATGTGGATATGACACGTATCCAGAAATGTTCATATCGTATGTACAGAACATTGAGGTTCAATGTGTCTGCAGTATCTGCTCTGTAGACCAGATTTTTGTGGAGAGCTTTAGGACTTGAATGTAAATTAATGTTGTTTTGAGGGATTTGGTCTGACTGTCTCGTAGTTTAATATGGAAGATGGAAATTAAACCGCAATGAAGGTTTTTAAAAGGGAGAATTTTGGAAAATAACAATTTTTTTGATGTTGCAGTTTTCCCTAGTTAGGCAAAATGACAAAAATAAGATCATAGGTATCCTTTAAACATGTGTGTAATTAATTTTCATCCCACCCCGCTTAGGCACAATACGACTCTTATCCTAAATTGTATATGCGAATAGAGGGGCTCACCTTTAGCACAGTTTAGAACACTATTTTGTCAATCGGCGTCTCTTATCTCTAATGACATCTACAGTGTCCCGTCAGAGGATGTGGCTCCCGTGCATCAACTTTGGCACAACTTTCCCCCGGATCACTCTGGCGCTATGATCCCCAGGCATTTCCCAAATATAGAAACAATCAGTGAACTCCCAGCCCAGAGGAACATAATTTCCTGAATGGTGTTCCGACCAGTGGTGAAGCCCCCTCCCCAGCTCCACGCCGTCCCGCTGGCGCAGGCGGGATCGCTCTAATAACATGTTTGACCTTGACTCTCCTTGCTATTCTTACCACCGTTACCTTTGCCCCGGTAAAGGTGAAAGATGAGTGTCCATGCTGGCTGTGTAAAAACAGGTTTGCAAGTCCACTTCTTTGACTGTGAATTCGGTGTATTGTAGGCCTGAACGATCGACTGATTTAGGTCTTCTATTGCTGTTTTGCTAGCCCAGGTTTTGTTATGTCATGTATTTTAGATGTATACTGCCCCCCCCCCACTGTCCCGCCAAGCTCACTAATCAGAAGTGGCATTCTGTGCAAGGACAGGTCACATGTTGTGGAGTCCAGGCAGCGTAAGCTGGTCATCACTTTCTAAAATGGCTTCAGCAGGGCTGGAAGCGGACACAGTGGTTTTAAACCAAAAGAAAATGTGGAAGGAGTCAAAAAATTGCAATATCTGCTAGAAAAATCACAATCCCATTTTTTGGAGCCCTAATATATTAACATGATTCTACTCTGAATACCTGGATTTCAGATTACACAAGACAAGACTTTAAAATCCACTTTCTAAGGGGAATGACTTATAATACAAGAAGAAAGAAAGAACCAGAGGTTTCTCGAGGCCTGGTTTCATGACAACTCAGTTTACTAAACAGGCTCTTCTTTTTCAGCGCGCAGGCTTTGCCAAAGAGCGATGATTAGTTTGACTGGTTAAGAAGTCTCCATTGCGATGCAGCACATCTATGAAGTTATGAATGTAAGACGAGTTAAGCTGATCTTTAAAATGTGCCTGTGGAGACAGATTCTCTGAGCTCAGTCCTTATTTATTCCTGTCATATTGTTCCTCCTCGTTGCTCATTTTGCTTTTACAGTAATACAGACATAAGGGCAGACAAGTAAATAATAATCCATCAACGACTATTATGTAATTAAGGTTAATAACATAAAGTCAACAGTATCTGTTGTGATTTAAATTATGGAGTGCTTTTCCAAGGAAAAAAATGGAAAAAAAATTGTCTTTTGGGATAAAACAATACTGATCCTCAGGCTCTAGCAGATGGGAAGTTTCACTCTTTTTCTCCATTTTTCAAAGATAAAACATTTAAAGAAAATAGCATCTGTAATGGCAATTTGCTTCCACTGTGCTTTTTTGTGTCACACACAACAAACTGTGAGAACACTTCCCCTACTTCCAATTCAAGAAAACCTGTGGACGGCATCATGCACTTTTGCACATATTCCTGTGATATCAGTGTGACTGCACTTATTGTGCTTTCTCAGGTCTGGCTGGAGTCTTGAGGACATCTAAAGCAGATGGGGCGTCCTCCAGAGAGCACCCAGAAGTGTGTGTGTGTGTGTGTGTGTGTGTGTGTGTGTGTGTGTGTTGGTGAGAGACTTCATACACATGACCTCTCCTTGTACATTGTGCCTTCCCCTGCACACGGAAGTGCCAGACAATAGCGGATTGTGACGATCTAAGAAAGTTTCTTTGTCTGGAAATAAAAATACAAGCAACTCTGAATAGTTAAATGACTCTGCCAGTTATATGGACCATGGCCTTTTTTTTTTTTTTTTCTCTTCTGGTGAGGTCACGGCCCCACAGCTCCCAAAAACACTACCCGCAACAAACGTTCAGGCCTTTCAAAGGGATTTGTGTTTAGGTATAGTTTTGCTTTAATTATGAGAGACATGTTGACATGAGTCGTGTGTTCGCGAATGTGCCTTTATTTTCAGAATGTGCCTCGCATGCCTTTCTGCTCCCACATGCTAACATCTATGAATATTTGCAAATGATGTTTCAAATTACATAGTGTACGGTAGGCTGTAATTGACCAAAGTGAAAGCAGAGCCGGGGCGTGTCATTAATTAAGGTCTTAATATATGGAACAGCAGCAGTCACGGTGTTATAAATATGACCTTTAAAGGAAATCCATAGAGGCATTCTGACTGGAGGAAAAATCCAATACAGGCTTAGTAACTCTTAACATGCAACACAACCTCTATGTTTATGTTGCAGGGCTCGAGCAGAAGTTAACTGCTTCTGGTGCTGTGTGTGTGTGTGTGTGTGTGTGTGTGTAAGCTTTCCCTGCAAATTCGATATGGCTGATTAGGGCTGTTAGATGAGGATCAGAGATGACCTTGGTGGACAAATCATCCGCATTTACTTGAGAGAGACACACAGAGTGACCTCCGGTATAAATAACCCTCACTTTGCTCCCAGAACACTCCAGTATGTTCCTTTTTATGGAGCCGTTAACAAGCCATTAAAACTTCATGTGAACAACTTGGCAACGCGTTTTATTTAAGCAATCTAATCTGTGTACAGCCTGAACACCTTTGTAAACCTGCATTTGTTTGTCTCTGGACTGTTGCACATTCACATTCAGTTTAAAACAGTATTAAAACAGTAGCCTGAAATGTATTTTGCACAGTAGCTCCATTCACGACATTGCAAGAAGACCAACATTAAAACAGGACAAAGACACATAACAGGCACAACATGACATCACAGGACATGACACCGCGATCACTGTAGACCGATTCAGACCCTTTTTAACGTACATTTCTTCCCTGATTAGGGTCTGTATTTAATTTTCAAAAACCGACTCTTGCACAAAAGAGCGCTTCAGTTTCATCATGGAGCCACGCAGCTCCGGTTTGAAGGTAGCAAACTGTACGTGGTGTGGGTCAGGAGCGATCTGCCAGCCTCATTATGTTATTATGGGGAGCTAAATGCTCCACTTTGTTCATCAGCGAGTCGCTAGTGTAACTTTGTCTGTGTGCTATGTCTGTGTGGGTTTCTCAGCTGAAAACAGCTGCCCGCTGTGTCTGGAAGCGACGGTGTGACGAGGGCAGCGATACTGAACAATAATAGTCTCTCACCCTCAAAAATATGCTTTTATCTTTTTTCTACAGTCGAGAGTTTGACCTTCGCTGTGCGGAATGATGTATGTGCAAAGTTTGCTGTTAGAAGGCTATTTTCCCGTCAACTAAGTGTGAAGTGTCTCTGAGCCCAATGTCCGTGTAGGTTCTCAGTCATTCAGTTCATCTGATTTGTGTGGAATTGACTTATTAGCTTTGTTGAAGACATTTTACCCTTTTTCAGTCCTTAGACTCCTGCAAGAAAACCTAGGTTGATTTTGGGTGAAACAAAGTCACATGACCTCCCACCTCCGATATTTGAGTCTCCTGACTCTGCGTCACATGCCCCCAGGTGTGTGTGTGTGTGTGTGTGTGTGCGATTTAAGGTCCAGTTGTTTTTTTCATTTATTTTTTTTTATTTTGAAAGGACTCTGAGCCCATTGAAAATCTGAATTTTAGGGACAGATCAGAATAGTTTGGAAACCAATCCTGGTCCAGTGTCGAATTTGCGTGGAAACTTGAATCCTCCAACACACATTGAGAATTTAACCTGCAAATTAGGAGACATCCTGTTGCTCGCAGTTCAACTTTTAACTAATAAAATATATTTGGATGTTTGTAGGTTCTGAATATAACTCCTTTCTGGACACTTTTTTTTTTTTTTTTAGATCTCTGGCTATAAAATTGAAATGATAAACAGAAATATGCTGGAACACTGGAAAGAACTGAGGGGAACAGCATCAGGAGACCATTCGTTGTGGTTTGTCCTTATGAGTATCCACTTTAGCTTCCAGTTAATCATAGTCTGAACCGTTGTTAAAATAAAAAAAAAAAGTTTAGTGCAGCTTTACATGAACGGGTCTTGATATTTGAAACGTGGAATACCACAATGTCAAAGACAAGGATTAATTTATAGGGCAGAACATCTAATTAACACCAGCAGAAGTATTGCAATGCAAACAGGTAAATATGTCCTATTGATCTGCAACAGTAAGGAAACTATTGATCGGGGCGTTTTGGGCAAAGCCTTCCTGCCTGTAAACGAGCATTGGAGTGTCAGTGTAACGGCTCCTAGATTAACAATGACAGCCAGCATCTTTAACCAGTGATGGGATTTAACGGACATGTGATTGGGTCCAGTGAGATGCAGGTGCACCATCTGTTATCAATGGCTGTGCGTTTGATTCATCAGCCCAGCGCAACCTGCTGAGGCTTTCACGCCGTCGCCATACTAATAAGGAAAATTGATGGGCTAGGAGGGAGGGGGGGGAAAAAAAGGCTCCTCCCAACAGATGACAGGTGTCACACATGAGCTACGACGGCCTCTAAGCACGTTATGAATGCTAATCCCATCCCTCACACAGAGGGGGGGTGGGGGATAGAGGAAGCAGATCGATGGAAGGCAGCGAGATAAAGAAATGGTAGATGAACATGCCACGTGTGTCAACTTGCATCTTTATTTCTGGGAAATTTTAGATTGTAATGCTCAGAGCTTATCAAGCCTTTTTTTATATATCAAAATTGAATGTGATGACTGTTCAGTGTGACAAACCCATAGAGAATCATCATTCAGTCTTGTAAAACTACATTGAGTTGAATTTCGTACTTTAAACTACAAGGGTCTGATTAGTCCCACTGGATGACTGAATGTACAAAACATGAAGTGGGACAAAAAAAATTGTCGGCTTTTGATTTCTTCACAAATATCTGAAGTCAATGAGCATCTATCAAGCATAAAATATTGAGTAGTGATTTGTAACTTAACGGTAAGGCAGGAGATAACTTCACCTGTTGTACCAGGTTGATTAACTGTACATATTTAAAATGAATAGGATATGTGTATATATATGGAATATATAGGGATGGAAGGAATGTAAAGTTTGAGTGGTCCGGCCCACTTGAGATCAAATTGTGCTGGATGCGCCTAATAAACTAAATTGAGTTCGACACCGCTGATCCAGGTGCTGCAGTTTTTCAGCAGAGCAGAACTTCAAGTCACATAGATTTATGACTCTCTTAAGTTTTGGACAATAATCTGGTGCGCTCACAACTTTTCATTTTCAGGATGAGCCCAAAACAAATTTGATTCCTCTCTTTGTGACTTAAGCAGATGTTCGTACCATTGTAGGGGAAAAAAAACAAACTGCTGGGTAAAAGCATCCCCCCAGACTGTTTCGCTGTTGGTTCATTATAATTTGTTACACCTCCTAAGCTTGAATAGCCATAAAACTGCAAATTTCCGCATGTTTCCTGTAGTTATATCTGAATAAATTCTCATTCGTAACATCGGCATTGCCATTAAAACCCACCAATACCTGCATTTTCATTGGTTTTGTGGTCCTTGTCGTTTCCCCTGCTCATGCGAAGAAGTTAAAGAACGCCATTAACTCCCAGTTTTAAGCCTCAGACATGCTCGGCGTGATTTCACCCTGTGCATTAAGGGAACCACATGATGCCAGCAGAAAGCATGACAGAGACGAGAGGAGTGAAAGGGGAAAGACTGGGAGGGAAAGCAGGAAGCTGCAACGGAATTCCACACCCTGAAGTGGGTGGACTCCGCATGCCCGGAGAACAGAGAGGGCGCATTCTCCCTCTCTTCCCCCCTCCTCCCCTCTTCTTCTTCTTCTCATCCACCTCCCCTTCCTCCCCTCTTTCTCTCTTCTGCTTGGACAATAGGGGCCACGGAGGAACAATGCAAAAAGGAAAAGGCCGGGGGTATGTGCTGCAGCAGCATGGAGGTGGTCTGAGGTGCAGCGAGGGGGGGCGGGTACGAGGGCCTCGCTGGTTTGTAAGGGAGGGGCCAGAAAGAGTGATGGAGGCCTTTTTTTTAATTTTCTCCCTGGGAGGAAAGTAGGGTTTTGATGAGAAGAATATATGTAAAACCAGCAGGGATGGAGAGGATGACGTAAGATGTGGCTATGGGGCGGCGACTCGTGTTGAGGGGACCAGAGACACGCGGACCTAGGGGGGGCGAGGGTTATGTTTTTGTGGGACTCAAACGTTTTTCTGCCTGACTGGACGTGAAAGTGATCATGCTGAGCCAGGCAAAGGCAGTCTCAGGCTCTCTTTCTATCCCTCGCACACACTCTGGTTCACACACACTCTGCATTATTAAGAGAAAGCCATAGGAACAAACATACACTACCGTTCAAAAGTTATGAGGTCACACAGACAATTTTGTATTGTCCATGACATGTCAAACTTTTATTTATCAATGCGTTAAAATCTGAAGATAAAATATAGTAAAGACATTCACAATGATAGAATTAATGATTTTTATGTTAAATATTCAGCCCCCTGTAAATGATACATAAATATGTTGACATGTACACACAACGTAACATGAATAACCAGGATTAAAAAAACAGGAGTGTAACCGGGGTATTAATGTGCGTATAAATGCACAGCAAACCACAAAATAAATGTTCATTATATTTACGGTTTTAAAACAAGGTTGGAAAATATAAGCTAATGCACGTGTACTTGTAAATCTATCATTCTGTGTGGGCCTGTTCAAGTTGTAGCGGGAACAAGGACGTTTTTGGAAAGTGAGGACATTTTTCCCCACAGTTTCGAACCTTCGTTGAACTGTTTGGGAGTTGGTTTTAGGGTTAGTTAGAATACGATTTAGGTTAGGAAAAGGGTCTGGGCAATGCATTATGTCAGTGTGGGCCCTTACAAGGCTTGAAGTACGTGTGTTTGTGTGTTTTTATTTCTTTTGGGAGGGGGGGTGTGTGCAAATGATTGCGGATCCAGGGAAAAAGGGGGGGGGGGGGGGGGGGGGGGGGGGAGGAGAGAGAGAGAAATGCAATGACCTAAACCTGCCAGTGCTCCCTGTGTGTGAAAGAATGGAAAGTGTGGCGGTCACCTACGCAGAACACTCTCATGACAACTGCTGCTCACTTTCACAGCAAGCCAGCTCCACTTGAATTGATGATTGTGGTCGGAAAGACATTTTTGTGCTTTAAAACCGCACATATCATAAATCAAGTTTAACATGAATAACGGATGGGATCAAATGCGACTGCACTCTCGAAACATGCATTTCTCTGCCAGTTCCTTCGTTTGGTTGGAGTATATTTCTTGTTCCCACTGGTCTAAATG
Source organism: Eupleurogrammus muticus (assembly GCA_036785175.1). Taxonomy (NCBI): domain Eukaryota; kingdom Metazoa; phylum Chordata; class Actinopteri; order Scombriformes; family Trichiuridae; genus Eupleurogrammus; species Eupleurogrammus muticus. Next base: position 9,352,275 of record JAYKQN010000022.1, read on the forward strand.
TGGATAATGTGTATCAGTATAATTCGAGAGCTGCTAAAAGTTCATGGTTGAAAATTATTTTTTTCAGCTACCTAAAACAACTGTAAATATCAGCTCTTGATGTGAGCAGCATCCCAAGATCACATATTTAGGCAGTCTGTGGGCAGCTTACTAAAGTTGTCCCGGATAATGTGGCACCGCAACACAAAATGAGTCCAGGAATGTACCAAATGAAGCACAATTATTCCATGTAACAGTAATTCCTCTGAGGTTGAATTTAAACTCCAGATCAAGTCCTTAGAGGGCTGTTAAAAACAGAAATCATATCACTTTTTCCACCTAGAAGTTCTTAGGGGAATCTTTAGTACACCAGGAATGCTTTTTTTAACAATCAATTTATCATTTATTTTAGCACCTTAATGCCATCTTTTAGGAACTCTAAAAATCAACTTCTTCTCCAGACCATGTTTCATATGTAACATTACTCTATTAGTCCATTCTTTCCTTTCCTCTACCCGACGGAGGGAATTTTCATCACATGGAGGTGGAACAAATATGATCGACACCCTCGTGAACAAGCCAGCCTTCTACAGGCCGTGGATGATGCATACAGTGACATCAGCCTAGTGTCAGGCCTGGATTGGCCACGTCCCGAGACTCTTCCCAAGATGTTTGTCTTATGAAAACATCCATTGTGAAGTGGATGAGAACCACAGGGAAGAAAGATCTAGTACAGTAGTGTAATGATTGCTTTGTTCTGCTATATGCAGTAAACAGAAAGCCAGGTGAGAAACACTGCAGTTGATTTTTTTTTTCCCTTTTTGTAAAACTATTTTTGCTCCTGATTCACAGGAATATGTTGCGATTTATTTTCCCCTTCGCTTTGACATTTAGAAGCAGACATTTACATCTGGTACATCATTTGGGAATACATCTTGTGTCTGCTGTCTGCCTTAAATGCCAAAAACATAAAAGCTGTGTGTGTGTGTGTGTGTGTGTGTGTGTTTGTGTGTGTGTGTGTTTGTGTGCCTTTAACAAAGCAGAGGCCTGTCAGGGAAGTGAACATGTTCCATTGCTTTCCAGTGTCATCAAATTTAAACCGCTGAAGCCTCATTTGGGAAAGTGATTCCTTTATGAATGATATACCCTTCATCGATGAATGTTGCGATCTCATTGTGTTTAACCTATATATTTATTATGACTAAATTTGTAATAAAATGATTGTTAAACAGCTGTAAAGTAATCCCCTGGCGGTAGATTAGATTACCGTTTCAGTCTCTGGCTCCATCTTGTGGCATTGATATAAGTTGCAGTCTTTTATTAATGGATCGGACAAACCGGTTTGACCTTGGATGTTTCCCTATTTAGATACAGCGACAGGTCGCTGTGACATTATAGTCGCTGCTTATTTGGCGAAGCGCTCCTGTGGGCTATAAATACGCACAGATGAGATGAGAAGCAATCACCGTATGATTCTGCACATTCGGGCGTCGTCGGTAATTGTTGGTGCTTGTTATTAGATGTTACCCCTGGAAAATAAAGTTTATAACTCATTTATTGGGTAGAGCCGCAGAGGGGGGAGAGGGCGCGGATGCGCGGCGAGGGGGGACAGCGCGCGCGCCCCCGAGACCCTGTGCGTGGCATCGTAGCGGTCCACTGAGGAGCTACGGCGAGCCGCGAGGCTCTAAACTAACTATCTAACTTCAGTAGCGACATTAATTTGTCTTTTTATAAAATTGTTTTCTAAAAGTTGTCATGCCTGCTTTAGGAAAATGGCTTTTCTATTTTATCTTGACTGCTATCAATACTGACATTCTCAGTATCATTAAATCAATTGATATATGTATGTATGTGTATATGTATATATACATATAAATTGATTTAATAATCATGTTTAGAGCTTCTTCTGCACAATAGATTTTCCTCTTGCTTGAAGCAGCTGTTGGAACCTTGTTTAATTGCTTAAATCAAGCCATTTTATTCTAAGGGGGGAAAAATGTAAAAAAAAAAAAAGTCATCCTTTTCACTTAGGCCATTGTCCTGTTATTAAGAATTAACATGTTTCTACCAGATGTGGCCAGCGTCATCCAGAGATGATTTAGGCTCACTTCCATCAAAAATGACTTGACATAATTTCAATAGGGCGATGATATAATCTGATCCAGTGCACCAACACCACGCACTTTCTTTAAAGCATTCTAAAAATATGATTGTCACTGTCAAATCCTGTTGCATCTGTGTTCAATAACAAGGAATGGAGTTCAGGCCCCTCTCAAATTGATGCTATAGTGTCAGATTTAGTGATGGAAGGCTGAAACTCAGAGACCAATAAGTCAGCAGTACTCATATGACTGATGTTGGTGTAAGCGTCCTTTCTCATTAACATGATCCATCAGGATGCTTCACCCCCTGCTATAATGAAGGTTGTCTCAAACAAAGATGGAACCAAACAACAACTTTTCCATCTACAGCTTATTCCCAAGCCTTTCCTATGAGACATTGGCTACGTTCTGGGATAGAAATAAATCACATATTGCCTTGATTCTCGTAAACTGCAGAATTCAAGTGAACAGAATTCTCATGTGGTCACATTTTGCAATCCCATTCCTAAAATTACAGGCAGGATTTCGCAAATAAATATAAATAGTAAGATATTTAATAAGATCTCTAAACATTGGGTAAAACATAAGTGAACAGTTAAGAGCTCAATATAATGTAATATTAAAAGACAAACAAATCATGGTTGGCAAATGAGAAAGTCAAACTTCTTAAAATACAGTGTGGGAAGCATTCATCAGGTATTTCAAAATGTACATTTTGTGTTCATGTTGGCTTCTTGTCATTAAAAAATATTATTAACAATATATATTATTTTTGATTAGTTTTTGAAAACAATTTTAAATATTTAATGGTACCACGTTTTTTATGGTTACTCCACATGACAGTTCGGATATTGTCCCAAAAAATAAACTAAAAAAAAAATAATGAAATATGATAATATATCACACATTTAGGACATACAGTCAGTGAATATGCACATATTTACACATTAACTCAGAATAAAGAAGACGTCCGTATTGATCCAATATTAAAAAAGGAGAGCCCTTTATAACATGGTTTAATGATGTAAATGACAGTAGTTGCTGGTCGCGCAGACGAAGACATTAAAGGCAAACGCTGCTGTTCATTTGTGTAACAAAAACTTCCCGCGGAGGAGAAGTCGTTGGCGCAGTGTCTCTGCGGCGCCGGCGCGGCGTCTCGTGGACGAGCATCATTCTGAGCGCGCGCTCCCTTTGTCACGGTGGCGGCGGAGTGGGTGGGGGGGAGAAGGGGCGGGGCTAAGGTAACGCTATAGGAAGCGAGAGTTCGACACAGGACAGGTTCCCACTTCCATCCCTCCGCGGCGTTTCCTCCGGAGGACCCGCGGCTGCCGGCACCGGGGACGTCTCCCACGGCCTGAAAACATGGGAAACCTGCCGCTCCCCACAAGGTACGTGAACGTCACGTCACGCTGCGTTGATGTATACATGTCTGAACCTGCTGTGGTAGCATAGGCGAGGCGCTATGAAGGATCAGCGGCGGCTTTAGGCCGAGTGAGCCCCGTTTCTAACGAGCTAATGTGCCCCTTCCCCATTTTAACGGATGTATAGTATGGAAATGGAATAAAAGGAGAAAGACTTTGGTAGAAGCTAATGTCATATTGTATTTGCTACTCAAATATTTAAATTAAATGCTGCTTGTAAATGGTCTAGTGGGAGTTTGGAATGTTCTGAAGTTGCAAAAAGAAATGTGTATGTATGTGAAAATAACTTTGGTAGAGGTCAAAATGTCAGCTATTGTAAATGGGACAATACCAAAACTGTCATGTGGTACAACCTTAAAAACATAGTACCACATAGTTTAACTCTTAAAAATGTAGTTTTTTGAGTTAAAATGCATGCTGGCAACTAGTTTTATATTCTAGGTGAATTAAATGTTTAAAATGTATCATCTGTTTAGGTTATATCTTTTGACATCTTGTGTCAAAAATGGCACAAAATTGTGATTTTTGTAAAAAAAAAAAGAAATAGACTTTAGTAAACTAGAAACCAACATGAACACAGAATGTACGTTTAGAGAGACTTGATGAATGCTTCTTAAAACAGTGTCTTAAATTCGTTTGGACTTTCTCATCTTGGCCACAACGACTTGTCCCTGACCCACATCCTGCTGAAGTATTCCAAGTAAAAGCACAAGTAAAAGCTGTTGGTAAATCAGGGAGTGGTAGTTTGGGGTCTTATTAAGTTGCATCATAGTTGGCTTCAGGTTCCCACCTCACACTTGTGTAAAGTGATTATTGAAGCAGAATTAGCTTCCAAACTATTTTTGATGTCACAACTCACACTTGGATTGAATCGTTTTTGCAATCAGTTCTGATATAAGTGGTACATAATAGAAATACTATTATACAAGAAAAAAGTTGATAGTACTCTACCATTCAAAAGTTTGGGTCACCCAGATAATTTTGTGTTTTTCATGAAAGGTTAAACTTTTATTTATTAAGAGTTTCAAAATTAATAAAAAATATAGCCAAACATGGACAAGGTTAGAATTAAAGATTTTTCTTCGAAAACTCCAAACTTTCTTTAAATGACCCATCTAACCAGCTATATTGCATAGAAAAATACATTTGCAGCTGGAATAGTCATTTACCACATTAACAAGTTGAGTGTATTTCTGATTAGTTTAAGGTTATTTTCAATGAATAAGCACTGCTTTTCTTTTAATAAGGACATTTGTAGGTGACCCCAAACTTTTGAACAGTAGCAAAAGTACATATACTACCAAAAGCACTTGGGTAGAATAACAAAGTATTATTACTTATCAACATAGAAAAAAATTCAAAATCAATTTCTTTTACTTAAAAAACATTGGGAATGAAAATGTCTGAAACTACTGGTAATCATAATCTCATCTCACACACACACACACACACACACACACATACAGCAGAAACCCATGCACATTTATAATCTGTTCCTTTTTTTTCCCCCAGCCTCTTTTGGACGGGAGCAACCGCATCTACACGAGGAGGTGGAGGGAGATTCATAACCAGGAAGATCCGCAAGGGCATAACTCTGTATTGCGCTCCATTCCCAGAGGCAGCCAACCAGACAGCATGTCCTGTCCTTCACCCGCGCTTATCCTCTTCCTCCTCTCCCTTGCTACCTGACACGCTCCCACGCGCACATGTACCCTCCCAAACCACGGCTCAGACGTCAGATCCCGCCTCCCGACCCCTCCTCCTCTTCCTCTCCTGGCTCGGGGCCCAGCCGCCGGCGGTGGCCAAGTACACGGACATGTACCTGGAGCGGGGCATGGACGTCCTGCTGGTTCAGAGCAGCGCGCTGCACTTCCTGTGGCCCCCGTGGGGGCTCGCGTACGGCTTGGAGGTTCTGAGGGTGCTGGAGGAGCCCGGGTTCTCGGGGCGGCCCGTGCTGGTGTACGCATCCTCCATCGGTGGCTACACGTTCACCCAGATACTCACCCACATCGTGCGTGGCCCTAAAGATCACACGGGCCTGGCCCAGAGAGTGATAGGGCACATCTACGACAGCCTGGTGGCTGGCAGTCTGGAGCACATGGCGATAGGTGAGTGAGAGTGATCCGCCACAGGCCCGCGGGGTCAGGTTACATTTGTGTTGGATACGTGTGTCAGATCTTTAAATAACTCGTTATCTAACTGAAATACTGCACCAGTTTGCACTTATTTTTTGTGACCAAATGCTGTCATTAAATAGTTTAAATTTGTTAATTTCAATCTGTAAAGTATCATAAAGCTGTAAAATTTCACTTCATAATTTTCCCAGAGGAAATTGAGGCCTTCAATTTGCTTGTACTTGTCCAATCAAAATTGTCTTAAAGCGGCGAGTCCTCACATTTAACAAGCTTGAAATGGGTCATGTTTGGGCTTTAATAGATGTGATCAATTAATTCAGTTGTAATTCACGTCCACATCAGGGGACTTTACAGATAGAACCGTGACTCACTTTACCCAACATCCTCAAAAAAACAAAACTGCACAAATTAAAAGTGGCACATTTTGTTTTTCTTTTTGTTATAAACAGGGTCTGACTAATACATGGAGAGTGATTAGTAATGTCAGGACTCCTTCAGTATGTAATAGAACCCAACTCAAAAATGGCATCAAAACATCTCCTTATCAATTTGATAGAGAGAGGTGCACACTTAGAGATCAAGTTAATACTAATTACAGTTTAAGTAACTAGAGAAAATTTAGACACAACTGTTCGGTTAAGTTAAACTAACTTCACTTAAGTTGGAAAGATCAAGTTTATAATACTTGCTGTTCCTCTTTAAAAGCAGAGTGTGAAGATCTAACTGCAAACTAAGTGCTATGCTGATCCAGATCGCAGAAGACAGCTGTTGCAGCTCTAGTGCTTAAAAAAAAAAACACACACACACACATTTAACAGTTGTTAATAGCGGATGCTGATGCCAACCCCTACAAGCTTAGTCACAGATTTATAGATCAGCTCACGGTTACAACAAGGTACTTATAATTACACTACGTAATGCAATAACACAATGCATGAATACAGAATGAAACCTACTATAGACACATAATAGAAAAACAGAATTGGTTAAAAAAAAAAAAAAGTCCAGAGGATTACAAGTGAGTTCTAAGAAGTGATTTCAGACCATTTCACAACTGAGGGGTCTGTCAGGTGAGGTTTAGCTTCATCTCTCAGACTCATAAGAATTTAGCTGGTCTGGCAGCAGCCTGACCCTTTAAGGCTAAAATAAGCAGTAAACTATTAAAATAACTTCTGAAACTCGTATATATCCGGTGGGATGTGGTCGCTTTTCTCAAGTATCTCACTAAAAAAAGGTTTATTATGTGCACCCCTGTTAATACAATAGGGTTTAAAGTAAACTTAACTTGAAGTAGATATGAAGTAAACTTAATTTAAAACTATTAGTTCTAGTTATTTGCCCTTTTTTTAAAAGTACAATCAGTTTCCCAGATTCTTTCAAATAAGTTTACTTTGTCACATCTTTGGGATTCGTAAAAACCTCGCAGGCCACGACATGTGAACGAGCAACCCGCCGTCTAACTGAATCACCCTGCGTAGTCATCCACACACACTGGTGTGTGTACATGTATGAGGCTGAAAATAGAAAAAGACATATTTATGGAGAAAATGCACCACGTTGAATTCAATTTGAATTTTCCTTTAACTAATTTTTTTCCCTATTTATTTGATTATTTTCAGCACATCTGCTGACACGCACATTTGTCAGCAAGTCTATGTGTAATTAAGCATAATTAAGTATTATCCCTCCACTTCATTCTATTCACTCCTTCCGTTGCTTCTTCTCGTCGTTCAGGCCTGGGCAAGACCCTGATGCCGCGTTTGGAGCGGTTGATCAAAGCCATCGCCATGCTTTACTTCTGGCTCTTCAAAACCCAGACGGCAGACTTCTACGACTCCAGCGTGCAGGTTTTCCACAACAACCCCATCACGGCGCCGGCCCTGTTCTTCTTCTGCGAGAACGACGCCCTGTGCGACCCGGGCGCCATCGAGAAGATCGTCGACCTCTGGAGGAGGAGGGGCGTGGCCGTGGAGAGCAAGAGGTGGAAGGAGTCCACGCACGCCGCCCACATGCGGTGCCACAGAGAGGAGTATCTGGCCACACTGGAAGGATTCTTGAACTCGCTGCCTCTCCCCCCCCTCAAAGCAAAAATGTGACCTGCGGGGAGGGAACTGTTTGGTTTGCAACTTTAAACTGTTATGGTGTTTTATTTAAGTAAATTATTTCAGAGGAGACACTGATGCCTTTGTCTTGTTTTTTGTCTCTCTTGTTAAACCTTCTCAAACGTTTCTCAACGTTGCGCTTTAATATTCAGTATTTAAAAAAACCTTTAACTCGGAGCTTGTCAAATGCTGCTTGTTTGTTTATGAACAGCTGTTACTTTTGCCACCAGAGATCTGGTTCCTGCACATGTGAAATAAAACATTCATATAGCACCTTCGCTTGGTCCGTTTCAGTACTGCTATACACTATAGATCAGATTCATACTATATTTTGTCTATTCGAAACGGGGAAAACTAACACATTTTTAAACAATTGCGCATTAACACGCACACGTTCCCCGAGGAGAAATTAATCTCCTGCGTTTGAGCCAGTCACGCACACAAAACCCACTCAGGAGCATTTCTGGGAATCCTAAACTGGACCTGACGTATGGATTGGTTAAAATATATCCCGACTCCTGCGATCCTCCGCTAACCAAACTCACATGTTGTGGTCGCTTCTGGTCCGGCCTCAGAACATAGTCACTGCCTTTTTAAATTCTTCATATTGCTCATCCTCCACCTTTTGGTTTCCTAATTCCCTGATCTTGGCCAGATGACTGACTCTATGAGGAGACGAGGAATACGCTTAGTAGTATAGTTTTTCCTGTTACATCCTACCTGTAATTTACTGACACTCAATTCAAAATGTGTGGTAGAAGTTTTGATATTTCTTATTGGTTCCTTACAACTTTTATTTATTAATTTCATTTTTTTCCTCTTTGAAAACAACTTATATTTGACCTAAACCCTCATGTTAGACATGTAAATTGAAGTAATAGAAATAGAATAGAATAGTTGAATCAGAAATTCAACTTGTTGTGCAGAGCTTTGCATAAAATATCCATTACCATTGTTATATTTAGTCACTGGACTTTTTCTAATTCTGATAAGCATTTTAATAAGTAATTATTTGTATGTAATACACTATATGTTATGCCTTATGTGGGGTTTGCTTTCAATAGAGACAATTCTAAAACCTTCTCATATAATATAATGTAGACTGGTGACCGTCTATAAACACACACACACACGCATGCACACACGCATAGCCTCTAAGAGTCACAAACGGCGTGTTATACGACTCATGTTTTTTTTTTAACCAACATTAAGGATTGCATACGTGCACGCGTGTACGCGTAATGTTTTGCTTTCTCCGCTCTGCCTGAATCACTCGTGCATCACAGGAAATGTACAAATGGCCAAGAGTCGCCTGCTGTTTTGTGAAAGTTATTGAAGTCGCTCAGATTCCCGAAAGATGAATTCCATTTATGGAATTAAAAACGTACTGACATATATACTTTCTAAGTCTTGTTCACTTTTGTACACAACCAAAAGGAATGTGTAAGTGGGCTATGAAAGCCACAATTCACAGATAAAAATGCATGTATTTTTATAAATTGTCTGTTTATTTTATAATACTTCTATTCTGCATAGTTCCATAATTCCAGAGATGATTTAGTTTTTGCAGTGACAATGTTAAGTCTTATTTTTTTTTTAAATCTTCAAGCAGTGTAATGTCAAAAATTTTAACAAAACATCCAACACATATTGACTAAAATCTTTATTACAAAGTTTAAGAAGAAGAAAGATAGCTTACATGCTTGTAAGATTGTAAAATTCATTAAGACATTTTCTTACAAAATCGTTCATATATTAATATTGCACATTACGTATTCATACCACTATAATTTAGTTTTATATTTCAAGCAGATTAAATATATACAATTTATAATTCTTTTTCAGTGACACCATTGACATTTCTTGTAAAAACAAATCATTATTTTTGTTAATTTTGCGACTGCTTCTTTAAACTGTATTTAAAAAGGTTTTTGACTTTCTCATCTTGCCAACCAAGATTTGCCACTGACCCTAAAGTAGTTAGAAACATCTGTTGCCATCAATTTGAGTTTCTCAGTGTCACTATCTTCACTACAAATCTATTTATTCATTGTATCAACCTAATCACCAATCTACAAATCATGTCAAAATCATGTTAGTCTAATCATTAAATGGTTTATAGCAAAAAGACAAATTATTGTTTGATCATTCGAATAAATTCAAAAATCTTTCTACGTGACAGAAGCCAATAAACAGAAAGATGTGAAAAAATAAAACATGCAAAGACAAATTACACTGTAGACTACACTAGCTATTTCTGTCATAGGCGACATGGCTTGTTAGAAAAGCCTGGACCTGTTAGCAGACCTTGAGCTTGTCCTTGTTGAGCAGAAACTGCTGCAAGTAGCGCTGCACCTTGGTCAGAGTCATGTAGAGGTGGCTGTCGGGGAACGAGCCGTCAGAGGCGGCCCCCCGCGGCCTGGCCGCGACGGGACAGTCCATGGCGGCGGCGAGGGAGCGCACCCGTCCCTCCAGGCTGGAGACGTCAAACTGGATCTGGCTGAGGAGGTCCGTGGACGGGTTCTGTAGCGCGTTATCCAAAAGTCCAAGGTCGTGACTGATGCTTGTGAGTCCCTCAATGGAAGGAGTGATGACTTCTCTCTGGGCCGCCTCCGGCAACTGTGAAAAACGGGAAAAAAAAAAGATGTGAGCTGTGGGTCATTATATTGCAGTTTCACTGTGGGGGAGATTTCAGAAAAAAAGCATCCAAATTAAACCAAAAATGACACAGTTTACAGGAAAATATATCCAGTCCGCATGTTACTGGAAACATTGCGTGATTAATGCACATACCTTGGTGGGGAGATTCCTAATGTGGACCAGGGTTATCTGGGCTATGCTCATGATGCTGTGGATGGCGTTCTTCATGGATTCCCCCTTGGTGGGGTGGCTGTGGCACGCGGGGGCTGCTGCAGCAGCCACGCACAGGAGGGCCAGCAGGACGTGCATGGTGGTGGACGGAAAGCTGAAAGTGGGAAAAAAAAAATGAATGATGAGGAAAACATAACCGAAATCTGCACATTCTCTTTGCAAAAGTTTGCTATTTATTACTCATCCTTCCTGCTGATATGTAAAAAGACTGATAGAATGACCTATAAAGGAATAAATATACATATTTTCTGCATATATCTATACTGCAATATATCATATCAATATTATAATCATTTCTATAGTCTTACCTGTGTTTTCGGGTACTGTCTGGTATCACTGAATTACGAGAGGACCAATTCCTCCGTGCGTGTTTTCCTGCATTTAAATAGTCTGCCGTGAACAGGAGTCGGGCCTGGGTCCATTCCCCTCCCCACCCCCACCCCCCACAAAAAAAAAAAAAAATGGGTCTGACCTCGCCGGTCCGTCGACTCGCAGGAAATTCGAAGTGAAATACACATGAAGGCCGACGTCAAACACGTTGATGTGACTCATCAGCTTCTTGGAGCTCACACCTTTGTTCGAGAAATTCTGTGCGAATGCGTTGATGAAATGAAATCTTCTTGCATGCATCCTCCTTATATATATATATATATATATATATATATATAATTTTTTTTTTTTTTTTAAGTTGCATACAGCCATCAGTTTCCGGGATGTGGTGCATCTGACGTTTTTTAACTGTTCGTTAATGGTGTTGTTATGGGCAACGGCCACAACAAATAGTGATAAATGGAAACATAATCATTGTACTGTATGCACAGTTCTTAAGTTGTAATCCTTAGGCTGCAAGCACGGAGCGTTGGAGTGTGTGTATGTACAGTAATAACTGTATCTGTATTAAAAAAAACAAAAAAAAACTAAAAAAGCAGCTCAGAGTCGGTGTATGTTATGTGGCGTTTGGAAGTTCCCTTGTGGTGAACGACAGCAATCTCAAACAACACCAACAAGCAACAGCTGCGTAGAACCGTCACCTTCGCTTCCTGAAGGTTAATACCCGGGTGGTTCTCACACTGCGCTCCCTATGGCACTGGAAAAAAAACAAAAAAAAACGGAAAAAAAAGAGTAACGCTTCACTCGACAGTGTCACTGGCACTAACTTTTTTTTCCCTTTAAACCTGTTTAGTTAAGGTCAGTTAGAGTTACACTTATGAGACAATAAGTTTTTTATATTCTCTTATAATTTTTTATATATAAATCGACTTTTAAAATATATTTTTTGGACTTTATCTTAATTCTTTTAATGATTTATGTAAAGCATACTGAATTGCCTGATTAAGAAGTGCTATACAAATTGTCTTGCCTTTCCCTATAGGCTATTTATTAGTTAAAGCAGAATGGCTGGATTAACTTTATATACATTTAAGTAACATCTCATTTTAACTGTGCAAAATACTATGAGTTTGAATGTTTTTTTTTTTTACCCAGGCTGTATGTTAGCTGCCGCATGCCTGTAATCTGCATCAAAGTAAAGCTAACAACACAAAAGACCGATACCCGGAGATACGCGGGGGGCACAGGTCAAAGGTCGCCTCTCTTTAGCCCCCTGTAAATATGTTGACTCACGACGATCGCAGAAAAGCGAAGCGGGCCGTGCTCTGGGCCCCAGTCCGGATTTGCTTTGATCCGTGATTCCTTTGTGAGTCCGAGGGACATGACTAACGAAAGTTAGGAAATCTTGAGGAGCGGCTCATCTCCAGTGGTTCAGGAAGGTTATTCAGCGCTTCGGTGAAACAGCAAAGGTTTTTGCGTTAATGTGTGTGTGAAGGAAAACAAGAGCAGGAGGGGGAAAGCTGAAAATAAAAAAAAAAAAACACACAGTGAAAACAATCTTGTTTTCTGATTTTGTAATTCCAAATATATTAACAATTAAGGGTTTTCAGATCCTACTTTTTATAGGGCATGTCCTCCATAATCAATTATTGAAGAAAAGCCTTAAAATGCTTGACTGGGTGGACTGGATAAATTAATAATGATAAAACAAAAGTTTTTTTTTTTTTTTTTAACTGTGAAATGAAATTGTAAAATGTAAATTCCTGCAACAATGTAACGCACAAAGTGACAAAGGCAACAGTCATGTGCCCTTTTGAAACTGTTTGCTTGCTTGAGATCATTCCTAGAAAGTAAAGTAGAACGTGTGTTTAAGAAGTAGGTGATAACATCCAGCTATTTTAAAAAGTGGAAATATCCCACAGTTCCATTCTCCCCCTTTGTGCCTCGAAAACAGCGTTTTCTTGTTCAGACGCAGTGGAAAGACCACGTCACAAAACCATGGAATTTATCAGTAATAAAAGTTTGAGTTGGAAAGATATTGATATTTAGGCCTAATAAAATATTAAAGTTGACTTTAAATTTCGGCACTTTAACTGAACGGGATCCTGAATGCTTACAGCGAGAAAAGCATGTCAACATTCATTTCTGCTGGTTTATTGTTTCAGGACGGAGTTTTTGCCCAGGGTAGATAATGAAACCCCTCCTAACAGAGTGCTAATTGGATCCCATTTGCGCAGCGTTCCCAGCACGCTAATTAACATCGGTAGCTTCGTCGAGTGAGTGAAAGCCCAATGTTTGTGCTAACATCGCTGGATGAAAGACAGACAGGCAGTATGACGCAGATTGGAATACTTTACGTCTGAAGCAGATAATTGGGGGGAGACCGAAATGGGGGAGGGGGGAATTATTGGAATGGTTCTGTTGGTCACTTCCAGTAAGTCGACATGGCGCCATGCCGATGCAGTTACACCCTGTTAACTTTTCTGTTTTTTTTTTCCCTCAGAAACCACCCCTTCCTTTGCTAAAAAATATCCTTCGCTCGTGATCACATGTAGGAGATGACTCGTCTGAGCAGGACAAGCGTTGATGGGCCGCGTTAGAACAAACATGACTAAACAAGGAGAAGATCAAACCTTCCGCAGCGTCCTGAAAGCTAAGATTTAAATCTGTGGCTTGATTCATATAGTGAACATTCCTTTCCACGTTAGGTAAGATACATATGGAAGATAATATTCTGACTTATTACCAGGATCACACTTCCCTAACCTAACCTGAAATGGATTGAAGGTCCTCACAATTATTTATATAAACATCCTCTGCATCAATTTAGTGTGTTTTTCCATGAAAAAAAATCAATAAATGAACATAAAATTATATTTAATTTTTCAAATATTTTATTTTAATTTCAACATTAGCCTGCCCATTCAAAATGCGAACCCAGACATTGGGTTTCTAGGCGTAGCTCTGATGCAGTTTTTAATTGTTCGCAGTCGTCATCGATCCGTATGAAAGACAACTGGACTTGCCATCCATCCACACCGGTATGTCTTCTGACCAAATTTCAAAACCTTGCCACCTGCCGTCTGTAATTAAAAAAACACATAAGTTCAGTTCCAACACGCGTAAGAAGCTGTTGTGCATCGATATGATGGTGTGTGTACCTGTCTACGGGTGTATCCCTGCATCTAGCATCTAATGTTGCTGCAATTTGCTCCAGCAGACCCCCGTGACCCTAGCGAGGAATCAGCGGGTATAGACACTGACTGACTGACTTCCTAAGGCTGCGCCAGAAGGTGAATTACTGTCTGCCGCCATGTTGGAACCGCAGTTATAGAGGAAGTCGCTTCTGTGTTTCGTCATCGTCTTGCTGTGCCCTCTCCTCGGCCATCATGGTCACACCGAGGTTGAAGCGGCGAAGTGAGAACCCGCGAGTGACCGCCGTGAGCCAAACAGGGCAATAGGGGTGGGGGGTGACATTTTCAGTGAAATGCGCCGTGCCACTGTTGTCGCCTGGTGTTACGAACAGAGGGAAAAACCGGGGCTTTCACAGCTAGTGAGACTGATGGGTACTGACCTTTAGAGAAGAGGTCAACTGTCCTCCTGGACAAAGACAATGACCTGGATGAGTAAAAATATCCATTGACCTCATGTATAGAAGTTTGAAACAGTGTTTTACATCTGACATATCACTTGTAATTCAGGTGCTTATATATATATTTTTTTCGTCATAGTTGTGGTATCAGCAAGAGGCTGCTATTGGAAGTAATGAAACCCTGCTACCAGGATATCTGCCTCTAATCCCCCTACATTTTTTCCCATCATCTCCAGTGGCCCGATTAAATAAAAACAGCATAATGTTGCCAGTCCTACCAGCGAGCGGCGTGACTGACTGGAACAAGATTTACTTTTTCTGCTAAATCAACTCGAATCTGTTTCATGAGTAGGCTCCTGGCAATTAAATGTAATCACCCTGCAGGGCAGGAGCTAACTACTTGCCGGCGCTTGGCAAAAACATCAAGACATGAAGGAGAACCAGGGCTGAGCCGAACTCGTCCTAACACAACAGACGTATCGGGTTACCCCCTCCTAAGATGTCCTTTACGGTAACTTTAAAGTGAGCACATCGCGGGGAGGAGAATGCTCGCTGGCTGAGAAAAAAAAAAAAAAAAAACCTGAATTCCGCTTCCAGCTGGGATCCGTGAAAACTTTACCGGAACACCGGGAATCTCACTAGGTGTTTTCATGAACTCTTTGTCTGTTTGTGTCTGCCGCCGCAGTTGCAGTTCCCGGAACCTCCTCCGGAGGGCTTTACTTACCCAGATATTTCACTATGGAGCTGCTCTCCAGTTTGTGTGAGTGTCTCTCAACAGTGTGAACCATCCCTCCTCATTCGTTTCAACAGCCGTTTAAAAGAATCGCTCATCGATCATCCCAATATGTTCTTGAATCCTTCTTATTTTGATTTTGAGCCACAAGAATGTCCGTGGCTGGCCAGTGTTTAGTCTGCTTTTGCCCTTTCTACACAGTTCCTGATGTTTTTCATTTTATCATCATCTGGCAAGTTCAGTTGTTCCTATCTCACTTCTTCGTTTTGATCATACCTTACTGTTCAAAAGTGTGGGG
Source organism: Eupleurogrammus muticus (assembly GCA_036785175.1). Classification (NCBI taxonomy): domain Eukaryota; kingdom Metazoa; phylum Chordata; class Actinopteri; order Scombriformes; family Trichiuridae; genus Eupleurogrammus; species Eupleurogrammus muticus. The sequence goes on from JAYKQN010000022.1 coordinate 9,367,838, forward strand.
TGATTTAGAAATGTCCTTTTCCAGCAAGCATCACTCCACTGTTCTAATGCTACATTGTGTTTATTAATTAAATTAGAAACTAGTGGATGATTTGAAAACCCTTGTATGATTATGTTAGCACAGCTGCTTAGATGGAGCATTTTTTCACAAAAGCAAAGTTTGAAGGAGGAAATTAAATATTTCAAATAAAAACCAATATACATAGTCAATGTCTTGACTATATTTTCTATTCATTTTGCAACTCATTTGATAAATTAAAGTGACACCTTGTACATTTTAACAACTCAACTGTACAGTGATCGCTTCATACTGCCTTTCACATGCGGTTACCAGTCTCCGTCACAAGTGGCGGAAAGTAGCAAAAGTGCATCCACCGCCCCGCGTCCCGATCTGACGGCACGGACGAGGCCCTGCTCTATTTCCCAGGGCAACGCGTGACACACAAATTGCGGGCCGCGGCCGTGATCTAACCCGGGGAATCTCTAGCTTTCTCTACTCCGAAGGTCAGCCGGGAGATTTGTTAGGTCAATTAACGGATGCAAACTGGAAAAGCACGTCACGTGCATCATAAGTGTGATATTAGAGCCACTGATCAGGCAGGAAGAGTTGGTGATTTAGTCTGTTATTAGATGCTGCTGTTTTCCTTTTAGACAATAAGAGGCACATTGTAGCTGATTTCATTTCAAGATGTAAGAGGAAGTATATAGGAAAGTATATATATGTATATATATATATATATATATACACAACAGCAAACAGTACCAAGACACCACATTATTTCATTCATCTTAATTTTATTTCTGCTTTGACCCCCCCCCCCCCCCCACACACACACACACACACACACGCACATGCACATAAACACACGAACACCTAGATAAAAAGGCCCATGTGATGAGTCTTTGATTTTACAAAAAAATGCTTTGAAGAAACACAACTGGGGAGTAAGAGGATGGTGAATATATGCGCACACACACACACACACACACACACACACACACACAGACACACTAGGAGCAGTGGGCAGCCACAGTGCGGCGCCATGGGACCAGCTCCAGTTCTCCTGGCACTGACAGTAGTATCAACCCCACATGTACAGATGAGATTACAATAAACAGATCTGGATAATCACACTTAAAAAAAAGCTCCCGATTCTTTTTCTGATTTTTTGCTCACCCCATGGCAGGGACCGTCACCTGTGCTGCACACTTGTGTTCTGTATGCACAGTGACGGAGCAACCGAGTCACGCGCTTCCCGTGATGGTGAGCAAAGTGTCCTCGTCAGCAAGGAGGAGGCAAGAAGTGCCCCAGGTTTGGCCGTACAAAAGAAAAAAAAAAAAAAAAAACTCACATTGTGTGTGTGTGTGTGTGTGTGTGCGTGCTCATGGGGCTTTGATAAATAATCACATTTACGTAACACAGAGTATGTCAAAGGCTCACAGCTGCACGTTCACTTCCCCCCCAGCTCACTTTACTCTGTCCATCACATTTATGTCATTTCTAGAGGTGAATCCCTCTAACTTGTGAATTCAATATTTGTTTAACATAAAATGAATACAGTGCAATTTTCAATAATGTTTACATATACCATATTTAAAAAAAACATATCAAATACTTGTATATATATTGATTTGGATTTTATAGAGTTATGAACTTAAAGCATTCACATATACAAATCCGTCACATCCGATTCATCTTCATTCCTATCCAGTTCCAGTTCATTCACTTTACAACACTGTGTGATGAACAATCCCTCAAGAAGTCGTATCCTGAATCCTTAATAATGCACAGCGAGAACAAAAAGGTCCGAACCACCACCACACATAACAGCACGAAAGCAGGATAGTATCTCATTTTTATAATAATTCCAATGTGAGATAAAGAAAAAAAATGAAATGAGGATCTTAAAAGAGATATAGTATATATATGTATAAAACAGTAAATGCTATGCACACTATTACTTTTTATTTAAAACAGACATAGATCTATATTAATGTGTTCTCCATGATAGTTAAGGTTTGGATTTAATAAAGCAGTAAAGTCTGGTCAACTGTTCATTCTTTCACACAATACTCACTACAATCTGATTTTTCTCAGGTTTCCTGCAGGCTAAGAGTTAAATCCTGTATTATTCCCCTAAAAAGCTTCCCTTTGAAACCTGACTCTGGTATTTTACAACTGACACACTCTGACGTACTTCAGAGTAACATGTGTGTGTGTGCGTCAGATACTCACTGCTCCATCGGGGAGAGTCTGGTCACTTCTGCTCTGGTCTGATGCCAGAATCCAGTGCAGATACTTTTTGGGGTAAGGGCTTCCTGGCTACTGCCTTAGGAACAGCAAGCCCAGACCGCAAAAAGACCCACAAAGGACAACGTTTTTTGGCCCCATGACCCGACGATGATCTTCCCAGCAACTGCAGAAAGAAAAGAATGAAAGGTCAGCTCTTTTACAGTGTCTGGTACAGCGTTTACCTGAAAGCGGCGGGTAAACCACGGGGGATTTAAAACCCTAAAAGAGATTATAAAAAAGCATTCAATGCATACGTGCCTCCTCTATCCCATAACGCTAATGTAGTAGAGTCAGGTCCAGATAAGTAGAGACAATGTCAATCATCACGTCAAGGTCAGGATCCACATTTCAATGGCTGCAGCTAATCTCTGCTAAGCTTCTTGAAAAAAAAGATTGTAATGACTGGCCCACTCAGATAGAAGATGTTTTTTTTGTCTAAACGCTCACTCCTTGACTCCCTTCACATGTCCAAAACAGCTCAAACACACCTTTGTGTGTTAATTTGAATGGTGAACCGTGAATTAAGAGTTTTTTTTAACCAAAAAAAACCCAACATTTTAGTAACTGTAATGCTAATAAGAAAGATAAATATTGTAGCCGGATTTTAATAGGTAATTATCTCTCAGCAGGAGATTTTGGCGACTTCACCGAAAAGACCAGCTAATTAGTCTTAAAGTTCCATCTCATGCAAATAGCCACTTTCATTTTTTTCCCCACTCTAGATAAGTATTAGAGGTTATATAAAAATTTCCCATGCGCACACACTCGTGTTAATCTAACCTCGAATCCGTACACCAGCAGCAACACAACCAAGTTTAGACTGCTTTCACTGAATAACTAAACATTCATGGTGGAATACGATAATGCATTTATATATGTCAATGTCTAGGTGGGCTTTGATCCACTACAATTCATCTTTTACATATTTTATTATGAAGCAATATCTACATGTGAAATAGTGTAGTTGTTAATGTGGGATCATTAAGTGCTATCGAGAGAAAAGGATTTTTAAGAACACTTAGAGATGAAATATTTTTTCCTTATGTTGACATTCCCATATGTAAGAAGCAATAAATCCACCTTTATCCAAACGTGTCCAAGAGTCACACAAGAAGTTATTAAATTAACTTGTGGGATCCAGACATCTTGTGGGAAAAGGCGCCCCTTCGGTATGTGCTCAGTAGGCGGGAAGACAAAAAGTTAAAGGTGTTAAACTTGTTGGAAAATGAAGATGTTACGAAGGAGTAGTGTTGGAGTTTTCATGTTTTTTGTCGTCTTGCGTCTAAAGCCGCCACCTGTTTGTGATGAAAACAGGTGTGCAACCATTTTGTTCTCCTCTAAGACGTCAGCCGTCAGTTCTGGGCATATTCACTTGTTCTTTCCTCCTCTTTGACTCCTGAGGTGGTTAAGCTGGTGTGGTCCAGTCCTTAAAGGGGTTCGGGTGTTCTCCTTTCTTCTCTGTGTTACATATCTTGACCTTCATCATCAACAGCTGATTTTACCTGGATGCCACTATATCAGTTAAAATACGTCTATGGTATGAATTACCATGACCTTACTTTTCTTCTTCCTGAGTGTAAATTAAAGCCTCCTCCTGCTTGACAATCTAGTATTACTATTACTAGTAGTACTAGTATTTCCCTTACTTAAATTGTATAATCTACTTCTTCGTTTAGATAACGATACAGTGTCATTTGAATCAGTCAAATCTTACATTGTACGTTTCACTTTAACCACAATGTGGAACATTATAGGAATTAGCTGCATTTTTCTCCCCGCTACATCTGTTCATTATATTCATGTTCGGAAAAGATAATTCTCAAACTGTTCTATACAGAAATCCACACCAGCAGCAGCAGCAATAATTCTCTGACATTCAAAACTCCACTTCACCAGTTTCTAACATATCAGACCTCTAAGGCCATGTTTCAGCTACACAAAAGTTTGCATAGGTCATTTAAACCTTAAACACCATATATATATATATATATATATATATATATATATATATATATGTACTTATATATTGCTCTAAATGTTGTTCCATGCCACATCCTTATCACAAACAATTGCCTGCAAATCACCTTAAGTTACAATCTACAATCTTTTTACAATAATATATAATCACATTTAGCCATTTTTTCTATCATCATCAGTTTATCTTATTTAAATGTTTTAATTTGCACCATACTCAGGGTGTATTAGTCCCTATGGTGTATTATAACTAGGGTTTTAAATCTTTGGTACAGCTGGTGAGAACTGTGTCTTGATTCAGGGGAATATTCCATCTTCCAAATATTCCAAAAATGTATTGAGTATTTCCAAAGAGAAATTGAGGATTAAGGTTAAAAGCACTATAATAAACGTTTTAGAAAATTCATATCACAAACAAGATGTTTCCAGCTCACATTTATTATTTTTTTAAAGGACTCATAAATATACTGTTAGATTAGATTAGTCTGATTTGTCTAAGCAATTCCTTTAGTCCCTTTGACCTCTAATGAAAATTTAAGAGAAAAAAAATTGCTGAAATGTTTTTGCAGTGATGCCTTGCACAGGAAATAAAGCCGCCATATATACACATATAAACTGCAAGTGGAAATCCATCTGACGTGCAGGCATTACATCACGGAATTTCATGCTCCAGTAAAGAACACGTTCATAAAAAGGAGGGTTTAAAGAAAAGGGCTTTGTTTTTTTTTTGCGGCCTGTATTAAGGAGGCCCAGCACAGCACAAATGACCACATCTGGACGAGGAAGCCCACGCCTGTATGGCTGCTACGTCAAGCCAGCAGCGGATAGGGGCCAGCAGAATGGGCCATCTGTACACGTAGGCATCTGCCACACTTACCTCACCACATGCGTCATATGTGGGGAGGGAGAGGGGGGGGGCATTAGTGTCACATCCCCTTACTGCTCTTTCTCTAAATGTGTCCTACATTGGCCTGTGTTCTGCTCACAGTGGAATGCTCTGGTTAGGCATGCTTTGAGAACTTATCCCCTATGTGAATAACCTAGTGGAGTGTCTGGGCTTGCCTGGTGTAACAGCCTCCGATTATTCCGTGCCGGCGGCGCTGCAGGCCCCCCTCCGGGCTCCCCGCCTCATACCAGTCGCCGAGGTGGGTCGGTCCAGAGGATGGTCGGGCTCCAGCGTTCAAGGGAATGGAGGGGGGGGGGGCGCATGGCACTCTCTCACCAGGCCTTAACAGGATGCATGGATGGGGAACAGGAATGGTGGAGGAATGGGGGTGAGGAAAGGGGGGAGTTGGGGGAGACGAGGTGGGGTTGGAGGGGGGGCGCTCTCCGCGGTGCTGAAATGCACTGGGAGCTGTCCGTGGTGCTGAAAGCAGCTCTGGCGTGCACTGGAGCCCGGTGTGAGGAAGGAAGAAAAAGTGGAGTTGGAAAAAAAATAATAAGAAAAATAGACCAAAAAAAACAATTGGAACGGAATTAAAAAAAAAACTGACAACATATCCATAGTATGCTCCTTTCCGTCTGTCTCTCTCTCTCTCTCAAAAAAAAAAGAAAGAAAAAAGAATCTGGCTTTTTTATGGGCATCACAATGGGATGTGCGGGCTGGAGATGAATTGAATTGATCGTGCATGAATTGGCACTTGTTGCCATAACGCATCGGCTGCCCGCGTGCGCGCCGCGAGGACGGGCCGATCTGCGCTTTTTTTTTTTTTTTTTTAACCCCCCGTACAAAAATAGCCCAAGAGTAACGTTACTTCGTCTAGATTCCACGACCACGACTGCCCCCCCCATACACACCTCCCACCCCTCCCAAACCACACACACACACACACACACACACACTGCTATGAAAAGTAGCCGATCGCCAAACGCTGCCCAAACCAGCTCCATTTCCCGGCTATAAATAATCCCCATTCCAATTAAACTCACCGGAATCCTCTACATTTAACTAGCCGCGGATGGCGTGAGGTTGCCCGGTGATTGACGTTGCAATCAGCCTCGATCCTCTCATATGTCGGTCATCACGACTAGTCCTTAAAACAAAAAATGTAATAATTGACAGCAAAACCGCGCGCGCGCTGTAGGAGCTGAGCGGTGAACACAGCCACAGCCTGTACCGACGGACGCATGCATGCAGAGAAAACAAGCGGCTGTAGACGGAGCACGTCCGCTGCCGCTGCAGTTAATGGTAAAGGAACTCAGTGGAAGTCAGCACGAAGCACTTTTTCTTTTTTTTTTTTTAACTTAATATGATTTTTTTTTCTTCCACCCCCCCCCCCCCTTCTCTGTCTATTCTCTCTCAGGGAGAAAACACCGGCCACTCCACGCCTTTCGCCGCCAAACTCGGGCAACGGATTTTCTCAATGGCTCCGTACGCTGTCTGGAAGCGGGGGAAGGGGGGGGGGGGTGTTGTTGGGGAGGGGGAGGAAAAGAAAAAGCCTCGCCGTTTCACTCACTTTCCAACAATCAACAAATAAGGAAATAATAATAATAATAATAACAAAAATAATAGAAACGGGCTCACCCGAGTCATCACCGATCCGAGGAAGCGTGCATCATTTTTTTTTTCCTCTTCACCCCCCCCTCACCACCACCAACAACCCCCCCCCCCCCCCCTCCTCCTTTCTCTCTCTCTTTTTTTCCCTCCAATAATCCCTGGGAATTTGAACGGCACCCATTGATATGCAGCGGTAGCCCCCCCCCCCCCCATCACCATCACCATCACCACCACCACCAACATCCCCCCCCTCCACCACCACCACCGCCGCCACCCTCTTACCCTCCCCATCCTCTTCCTCGCTTCCTCTCCAGACGTCAGTCCGCGTTGCCTTTCCCGTCCGTTTGCGCCCTCGTATGTGTTTTTTTTTTTTTTTTTTTTCTTTTTTTATCTATCGCCGTGCCGTTTTCTCTCGATCTTAATCCATGTCGGTCCTCCTCCTCCTCCTCCCTCCTCTCCGGGAGAAACGCTGCAAAACCTCTAATGGAAGCCACTCAATTCCTCCAGTCTGCTTTCTTGCTGGTGACCTGCATTGACGTCATTGCGTCATTAGGTTTCCCCTGGAAACACGGGAGAGCCAAAAATAGCAACGCATTAATTCAGACCCCAGGCTGGGGGGTGGGGTGATGGTGGGGTGGGGAGGGGGGGGGTAGTTGGGGGCTGATTTTGGCGACTAGTTCTTTCTATCCATCTGTAATTTTCTGATCCACACACCCCCCCTTCCCCACCCTACACACACACTCACACACACACACACCCTTTTTTTTATCTTACACTGCTTACAGAGCTTTGGCACAAAACACACACTAAAAGTCACTCCATCATATTTCCGCTAAGGTATTTTAAATGTTTCTGGTAATTAGCAAAGTTAACCTCATCATCCGTTTAAACATGTTGCATTGCTCTCTCTATATGTATTTTTTTTACTATAAATACTGCTATGTAGTTTCTGACGTACTCTGTCATTACCTCCTAAAGAGTAGTAGGTGTTGCATGCGTGGGTCCATAAGTAAAATATCTATAAATAGACGTTCAGCTTATCTCCCTGTTCTTAAGGGCTGCGTTGATATTGTAGAACACGAACATGATATTTAATTCATTATGGGGGATCACATTGGTAATCAATGCCTTTATAATTACTTTACATTATTTCACATGGATTAGACATTGACATGTGAGCACAAACTGCATATACAATTTCAAATAGCAAAATGATAAAGGATGCATTATACATTATTATTAATAATAATAATTTTATTATGCTGTTCCTTAATATATATCAATAAATTATTCATAAAAAGGAGCAACAATTTTCAAAAAGCCATTTATAAGCAACTTTTGCCTTAAGTGATTGTAATAATGAATGAGAATTATTCCTACAAAATTATAGTTCTATTTCAGATTACACATAGCCTGTCTATAATTTAGATGTTCATATAACAAATGTTTTACATCTTGATTGCCACATTTACATGAACGTGTCTTTCAGTCAAAATGTTCTCAAAATGTCCATTTTGTACTCATATCGGTTTATTGTCATTTAAAAGTCCATGCATATCATTTGTTTTTTTTTTAGAAGATTTGCGATTTTGTGCAATTTTTTTGACAAAAAATGACAACATTATGAAACTAGTTGATAGCATGTTTTTAAGAGACAACTCTCTGGTACCAAATGTTTAGGTTACACCACATGACAGTTTTGGCATTGCCCCGAAACCAGTTCTTGCTGTGACATTTGTGTGCTGCTTTCTTTTTCCTGCTAACAGCCTCCCCAATAGATTCTTTGATTGTATTGCAATGCAGAGTCAATATTATCCTAACTCCTCATATTATTACAGGTTGTCCTTTTACCCTTTAGGGTGTAATTAAGAAATGTAACTGGTATAACTAACTCATCAAAAAGACCTAGTTATTGCACAGCATTCCTGCTTCCTAGCTGAGCCATCTCAATGCACACTGTCACCAATATTAATATAATGAAAATTGGAAAATTAGAAAGAAGGTGCAGCAGTAGGGACAAATTAAAAAAAATATATATTTGAACATTGCTGTTAATGTTATTTAATTTAGAATTTGTATTTATTCTTGAAAGAACATTGAGGTTTCCTTTTAATGCCAGTGTTCATGCTACTCCAGGGATATTAATGTAATATAAAGTTATAAATATTGTACATATATCTATTATAGAATCTACACTGAACTGTAGGAGTCCCATTCTGCCTTCCTATAATAATAATAATAATAATCATACACAATCAAAATGTAGAAAAGTGTTCTTTATAAGAATGTAAGAATACAGTTTCTATTCATTGTTCTTTCATTCATGTAGTTCTCCTAATCCATTCAGATATTCAGGGCAGCCACCTTCACTAGTGACGCAGAGCCCTCCTCTCATTTAATCTCTTTAGCTTTATCTATCTGCTCCGATGTTGGAGAGTAAGTGACATATGTGGTGCAGTGTGGCCACACACACACATACACACACACACACACACCGTGCACCACCCTCACACGCAGGCACGTACGCGTACGAGTGCACGCTCCAGCCTCGTGACGCCCCGGCTAGGAGGCACGCGCGCGGCGATGCTGCATTCACGCCCGTGGCCTTAGAGGAAGAAAAGGAAATCATAAGAAAGGGGAGGGAACGCTCGGGCAGCATCAGCACCGTGAGGCGGCTGTGGGCCGCCAGCTGTTGCCTAGGAGACCTCCCCAAACAAGGCGAGGCGAGTGTAGTCGTGAAGCACATTTCAGCAGCCAGGTATGTTACCGTAATGGTGATTTACAGGGAACATTAAAAAGCAACAAGAAAAAAGTGCAAAAAAACTCAATTCACAATGTGTGATGTTTGATTATTATAGAATATGTTTCCAATTGTATGTCTGAGCAAAACAATAGTCAGGTGTCAGAACTCAGCAGATTTTGCGGTACAAGGAATTCCAAATGGTTAGTTTACATTTTTTGTGCAAGTAAGTAAGTAAAACTTTATTTACTGAGCACATTAAAAAAAGGAATATGGTCGTAGCAAAGTGCTTTACAGAAAAGCTGCAGCACGAATAGAATAGAATAGAATAGAATCTGGAGACATCAGGCAAGTAAAAAAGAAATTCCAAAACCAACACCATACAGCAACTTACAGTAAAGCACCAGAAAACCTGTAATTTGCTCACTATGGACTAAAAAAACATGCTATCAGCTAGTTTTATATTTTAAGTGGATTAAATATTTATAATTTTCTTATACCTTTTGATATTTTGTGTTGGAAAAATTGCACAAAATTCAGGTTTTTGTGAATACAAGTGATACAAACAGACTTTTAACTGACAAGAACACAAAATGGGAAACTTTGATGATGCATGGGTTTTTAAAGTTCTTGACTTTCTCATCTTGGCGAACACTGACACATGTATTGTATGCGGAACAATGGCAACACTGTTATGTGGTGTATCCCTAACAACTTTGTGCCACATAGTTTAACTCTCTTAAAAAAAAAAAAGTTTTAAAAAATGAACACTACACTATTTGGTAATTACACTACACACTCAATTATTTTAAATAATAAGGACAAGAACACTTGCTGAACATTCAAATATAACATGTATTCTGCTCTCTGGGTTTTTGAAATGTGAAGATTGATAGAGTGGACAGTGGTCTATAATCACTGGGAAGCGAGGTTCACTGATTGCTGTATCTGTTCATGTTATAGATTGTTTTCTGGCTTCATGGCGGTTTTGTTCCATAAACACACCATCACACTCTTCTTCAGCGAGATTCAGGAAGTTTTGCTTAAGGGGGAACTGAGCTCTGTGTAACTTAACTCTATTATATCCCGTTATATTTCTCAATTGACACCTGGTCCCTGCCTTCCTTTACATAAAGACATTTGGGTGTAGAAAAGGGACAAATTAGTGCATAAAAAATGTGTCTGACTCTGAGACTTTCCCGTAGGAGAATGCTCAGACCTCCTGCTTAATGTTCCTTCCCCTCATGGTCGAACAAAACCTATTATAAAAAAATAATGTTGAGAAATACACAGAATTTGTAAAGCTAAGAAATAAATTTAGAAACACACACACAGGGCACCGAGGACACTTCAGATAGTTTTCTTCAGATAGAAGAAAAATACAAATCTATCATATTTCATTTGAAGGTGGGAAAATAATTGAATTCATTAATGTTTTTTAGGCGATGCCAGGTCATATTTGACTGCTTCTAGACCCGGATGGATGAGTGCAACCAGAGAGAAGGAGCATCCCAGAGCCTCCATCAGACAGGACCAGTCCCACCAACATGTGGAGATCTCACACGTCAGGTACGTGACCTTTGGTCAAACCGGAAAGATTTGTCGATAGTGTAGTTGTTTAAGCCTTACGGTAGTTTTCTGAGGCTGCAATTTGTATTTTTCCTCTATTAAAGGATTCTAGGGAACGCAAGTCAGCTTTATGTGTATAGTGGATTTCAAAGCAGGGCAACACATTAAAATTACAATATATACAGACGTAGGCACCATTAGTGCAACTAGGAGACTATTTAGCATAAAATAAGTAAAAAAAAATCATTTTCTTTGTAGTATATAGTATATTTAAAAGTCACAGTGCAGTGCAAGGAGCCGTAACTATTAAACTTTACAAAAGAGCAAAAACTTTCTCTTAACTTAAAGATCATGTTGCCTGAAATCATGGTTTCCCATTTAAAGTGATAGATCTATCAGGCGTGTGGTAGAACCCCGGTTTTAACAGCACAATACCATGAAAGTGCAAGTTGTGTGAACATGTGGTCATTAACGACGGTGTGGTATGATTGTACATTTTATTAGTACCATGGGGTCATTTAAATCTTTATGTAATACCTATGATACTTGGATATTTCTCAACTCCCATCAAACATGGCTCAGTATACATAATATTACATATCACTATTGGTCACATCTTTGCACATTAAAGCACCAAAACACACAACATAATGAAAAAGACAATGATAAATAATGCAAAGACTTGACAGGGCGAGGCAACTCATTGACTTTCACTCGTTGTCTGCTTTTTATTTGTGTTGAGAATTAGACAAATGTACCAAGTCATGAAGCTTGTTTCATTTCAACAATTTATTTTTCTCTCAGCCCCAAGTATTGGCTGAAATTTGGAGCTTTGTGCTCTTGTGACAGTGATGATGGTGATGATGATGATGATGGTTGTCAGCAAGATGACTTGTTATGTGTGTTTTTGTGTCGCCATTTTTTTTTAGGAGTCATAGACGTCAGAAGCAGGCTATAAGCAGAGATATTACGCCCTAGAGACAAAAACTGAATTACTATTTTTTGTTTCTTTGGTCTTGAGGACTTTTTGGAGTTGCACCAATCGCGTTTGCTATTGTTCAAACCAAGAGGCGCATGAGCATGTTGTTGTTAATCCAAGAGGATGTGAGATCCAGGAGGACATATGGAGCATTTAATGATAACAAGCACCGTAACAATATATTTGATTTGATTTACCAAACCATGTGGCGAGACTTATGAACATAAATGCATGAGCTAAATGCATGTAAAACAAATAGGTTATAATAGATGAACAAAAGACTTTTTGTAATTTGTAAATACATGACGAATGAAAAATCCTAATTACTTGAGTTAAGCATGTGCATGCAGAAAGTATGCATATGGCTACTTCTTGCACATTGCTCTCATGGTGATACTGTATTCTCTACAGTTCAGGGCATAAGCGTGCACCCTTCGCCGTGCGTTCAGACCGGCCACGTTAGTGTGGCCAGATGAAAACACCAGTTCGCTAAATGCATTTTTCTCCTTTCCTCACCTCACCCCATTACCTCGGTCAATATCTAATCTTCCTCTTCCTCCTTCTGATGCTTCTATTGATTCCCCGGGCAAGTTTTACAATGCTCCTTAGCATGCGTATTAATGAAATCACCCTCTCTCTCTCTCTCTCTCTCTCTCTCTCACACACACACACACACGCACACACACACACACACACGCACACACATGCACAAAAAGCAACTAGTGTGCAGCTACTTCAAAGATACTCTGACAGCGAGCCTGTGTGTGAGTGTGAGTGTGTGGGCGGGTTATAGCTGTTGAGGGGGATTGAAATATCAAGCAGGAGGCTGATGAGTGAGAGGAATGAATTGCAAGTGCATGGATTTGTAATGACAAAATTCCCAAAGAAACAAAACCCTGCCTTTTGCCATACGCTGATTTCCCCAAAATCCAGTCGCCTCCACACAGACGACCTCAGGGAGGTGGTGGTTGCACTGCACCACGCCACAACACACTGCACTACCTGCTGACGCCATCTGCTGGACAAAAGTGTCAACCACACGCGGCGTTTCAGGCTGATCCACCAGATGAGATGCCCTTCTGCAGCATCTTTTTCTTTTTTTTTTCCCCAAAGCATTTCTAATACTGTTTCTATTCCTCCCTCCTGCCATATCTGCTTTTTTTAGTTTTCACAAAGACACACACGCTGATATTTCCCTTGCAGCAAATCCCCCCCCCCCCCCCCCCCCCCCCCCCCCCCCCCCCCCCCCCCCCCCCCCCACCCCACCCCATGCTTTAAAGCGTGCATTGGTTGGGACAAGATGAAAACAGGTCACCGAAAAGATAGGATGAGAAAAGGGAATCCAGCACAGTGCACATCCGCATGCTTTACATTTGCGCTGAATTACGACCATAAACTGCCTCTGTGAAAGGCGGCTTTTTCAGGGTCTGACATCAAGCGTTTGAAATGTCTCGCAAATGAAACACAATTTGCTCCAAGAGCATTATGAAACGACGCCTACCCCCTCTGTAATCCAAGATCTAAATCGCAGCCCTCCCCCCCCCTGCGTTTATGAATGAATGAGCCTCGCCACCCATTGGTATTTCTTTTTTTTTTTGGGAATTTAAACATATGCACAGATCAAAGGCACCCTCCAGGAGGTAGAGGTGGTGCAATAAGCAGAAACCCCCAGACTACCCATACATACAGCCGTCCCCCTGCTACTGTAGGCCAGTCGCAGCCTGGACTCCTGCAAAGAACCACCAGGGGGCAGGAGTGCTTAGGAGTGTTTTTTTTAAATTTATTTATTTATTTATTTATTTCTCCCTTTCTGTCTCCCCTGTGACATTTTCCTCTTCAACTGTTTGTCTGTCTGCTCAGACATGCACACACATCCATTCAGACGTGCACACAGAAAAAAAAAACACCGCACGGTTTTTGTGTTTTACATACGAGCGGGAATATTGATTTCCTCCAGGAAACTATATAGATCTTTTCTTTTTTACGCCCCTGTTTTACATATTAAGATTGAGTGCCTGTGCAGACATCGGCGCCGCCGCTTCCCGAGCCCCGGGGATGACATTGCAGTTTCTCTCCGCGATCACAAGACCGCGGATTGCCAGTGTGTGGCCCCGATGTGACTTCACAAGGTCGCAACCCCCTCTCCTCCCTCCATTCCCCCCACCCCCTCCCACCGCTTATAGCTCCACGGCTGCACTGCACGATCAAGGTTCAGCCGCATCGACTTCCCCCTACCGCGGCGACGCGTGTACCCGCTTCCTATCCGTACCAGATTGCTAATGGCTACTCTTATTAATTTCACAGGGAGGCAATCAAACAAATCCTTACTCATGAGGGGTTACAGCAGATGTCTGGCGTAACCTTCAGAATGTTTTCGAAACGGAACCTCACGGACCCCAGTGTTGGGAGGATGAAAAAGGAAGGAGAAAAAAAAAAGCTGCATGCAAATACAAATTCGGGGAAGCAGGAAAAGACAAATGAAGGAGTGTATGAGGTGGATGTGGGGACAGGGTGAAATGCAGAGAGGTGGGCCCGGGCCCATATCAAAGAGGCCTTTGTTCGAGCCTCCTCCAGTAGCTGTATGAGGATAAGAGCCAGAGAGCAGTGGACCTTAAGGACCTTGAGAGGGGGAATTGAATGCTTACAGTGCAGAACTCTATCTTCAAGGCTCCCTGCCCTCAACATTTTCTTTTTTTTTTTTTTTTATCATTAATTATTTCCCGCTAATTGCCAGGATTAGAAAAAAAGAGGGAGGGAGAAAGGGGCGCGATGGGTCTCTGGAGTCTTGGACCACTGTGTGTGTGTGTGTGTGTGTGTGTGTGTGTGTGTGTGTGTGTGTGTGTGTGCATATAGTATTCGCATAAAGGAAGGAACAAGGGGAAGAAGCACAAATTGAACATTCTTGGTCAGCAAGGTTGTTAGCCCGCTGTAGTTGATTATGCTTATTGAACCATAGAACTATTTCCATTAAATTTAAAAAGACGGTCATAGCCCAGCAACGTCCTTGAGTAATGTTTAACAGTGGAGGTGATTTTCTTTTTATCTTTTTTCCTTGCCTTTACTGGTAGTACTTACCGGAAACACGTGGCATCACATTTCGTACGCCCTCGGTAGACAGAGGCGTTGATGGTTCCACGCGGTATGACGCGGTGTTAGGCCGTGAGGACTTTGTCCTTGTTTCTTTGTCATCTTCAGGGATAAAAAAGCTGGTGATGCTGACATTTATGGGACAATGGCAACACTCTCATGTGGTGTAACCCTAAAAGCTTAGTACCAGTTTAACTCTCTTTAAAGAGGATTCATCTCCAAGCTCTGAATATTCCCATGAATCATTGTGTAATCCAAGCAACGTGAGTTCCTATAGGCTGGATGTCTGCAAATACTCATAATCACTCATGTCAAATAATGCATTTGAATCTAATTTACTTGAAGTAGTTTTAGTCCTATAAATAAATGTAATTTATTACAGTGTTGCTAAACATTTTCCAAAGTGTGTTTTTTTCTGCTTTCGAGAGTATAAATAACTTGCAGAGTTTCCCGTTTGTTGCATTGATATCTTCTTTTATTTTCAGCCAATTTCCCCACACGCATTTAAAAAGTGCAGAAAAGTTTGATGCTGACTCCTGTCCTCACACGCCGTTAAGGCTCTAAGAGCCGCACGAGTTCATTGATAAACAGCACTGCGTTTGCAAGATGTTTGCCGTGAATTTAAACAGAAGAGGAGCATCATGAGAATTTGCTGCCGGTGATTTTGAGCCGAGTAAAACTGTCAATGCGGAGGTGGATGTACAGTTTGAGATACAGTTCCCCGGTAAATAAACGCTGTAGCTCCTCGAGATCCGAAGCGAAGTTCCCGTATTTCGCTTTGCCAACTGCTGAGTAAGGCGAAGGGGAGCAGAAATCAAAGTTTCTACTCGGCTTCCTAAACCACCGCCTGAAAGCTGAAGCTGCATAGTGAGTAAACTTTATTTAAAACATACTATTAATTGACATTTTTTGATTAGTAATTGACTGTTTAGGCTTTGGAGCAGGTGAAATTCATGATTTTCAGTTGCTTGTATTAATTAAATGAATAAATTTAAGTGAATTGCCCTGACTTTATTTGTTAGTAGGAAATGTTAATGAGGCAATATTTGACTTTATTTACTTTTACCTTAAAATCTGTGCAGCTCATACTCTGCATACACCAGGCTGGATTCAAAGGGGGGGCCCCCTCGCGTCCCTTTTCTGTTTCGGAGTGAAGGGCAGAATATATTCCGCTGAATCATCCGTCGCCTAATGAGTTCCTAATGTTCCCGGCTAGGAAGGACATATTCTGTTGTATTCTGATTGACCGGTATCCCCTCAGAATATTGTTGGCCCGAAAGGGCACATAAATCGCGCGCTCTTTGCCAAGATCTGAACACAGCAGTATTTTCTCCAGGAAAACAGTTCCCCGCGCCCGATAAACCATTTCAGGAGAAGGGTTTTGCAACAGCTGTCCACGTCCTGCATGATAGGAGGAGATTAATGGCATCCACCTTGACGCCCCGTCTGCTACATATGTATGAGTACCAGTACTCGGTGAGGGATACTCAGGGCCCGGGAAGAGCAACTTTACTCCCCGTTTGAACCACTTATGGATAGCACGGGGAAAAAAAAGACGGATTGCACCCATGCATCTTGGGTAATCTGCACAACAGCCACTGACAGCCCCCAGACCTATTACTCTGTCCCTCTGAGGAGCTGAACCTTGAGAGGCTGAAGCAGACTGGGCACTTTGCCTGAAGCTTTACTTGGCAGCAACAGTTAGGGTGTGATATGACAAAAAATACACACACACACACACACACACACACACACACACACAAACTTGCTGTATCATGATATAGATGACGTCTAGATGATATGGCCACATGGCGATGGCATGATTTCTACAGTTTAAATATTCATATCAGACTCTCTGGGGGGGATCTTCAGTCATCTGCCATGTATGTATTTTTTTATGGCCTAAAGCAACAATTTATGTTGGTAAAACTGAAAAAAAAACATTTAAGGCAATAATGTGAGTTAGCTCAACAAATCAAGGCAGTTATAGTAATTTGGTGAGTGTGAGGTTTAATACTAGGGACAACATTGTCGTTTTTTACTTCAAGTTTTGCTGCCAGGAGCTGGAGTCTGCAAGTTGAAGTATTCATCTTAAGGTGTTAGGTAAGGTGTTTTATTTTGAAATGTGTCGTAATGGAAAATTCCAATAGTCCTCAGACTCTTTGGTATTGTGTTAAAGGGACAGTTTTGAACAAACTCAAAAGCAAAGTTTGAAGTATTTGATTTTACTGCCCAACATAAATTTTTTTTGGCTTGTTGCCTTGAAATTTTGAGTCGTTTTTTTGCAGTGTATATGAAGCTGAGCTTGTGTTTTTCCTGTCCATGCAGTATGTAAAAATGGATAGTATCATTTTCCCCTCAAGGTCCTTAATCTAATCCACCTTAATCTTTCGAACCGTCAGACAAAAAGTCAATAAGTATATTTTCCAAAATGTCAAACCCTTTCTGTGTGGCTGGCCAGCGCGGATGTTCCAGATGACATCAGCGGCCGTCCTGTTGAACCGCGCTGACCTTATCTGTCTATTTGGGCACGGAAACGAGTAGAAATGTTGCCTCAGAACACTAACAATCTAACAGCGTAATAGGATGGACCTTTTGTGAAGCAGAACCTTCTTTTTTTTTTATTCCTTTATATATGGCTTAGTCTGAGTTTATCCCTATTTATCATATTTGAGATGAAAATCACCCCGGATATTATCCGCCTCGGAACGGCCTAGGCTTTATATCTGGCGTGTTGATAATAAAAGCCGTCAGCGCGGCACATCCATCTGGCCCCCGACCAGCTTTCATGGCTCGTGTTATTTAAAACAAAATCACCTTGTTGTGATGAATGAAGCTGCCGCGCCGCCTCGCGTCATGTTTTACAGTTGGGGGCGATGCCTTCCTCTTACGCTCAAGTTCACGGCGGCCTGTTAAAAAGGGCGGCTCGACGTCCGACCACTGTTTACAACGGTAATGTCACTGTAGCTAATTGGCTAGGCGGAATTTTTTGGGACGTTTGCTTAAAACATTCATCATACTTTAAAAAGAATAATAGAGGGAGTTGAGACATTTTATGACAGATACTGAGATGAATCTATTGTAGCAGTCACAAGGGAGACAGGTTGAGAAAGAGAAGGCTAAATTATAGTATTAATGTGTGACACTTTGAGGTCAGAGCCTATATGTATAGTTTGATTATATCCACTATTTGCAGGGCGCTGTGTGGGAGTTTTACCCCCCACCCCTGACTCTCATCCTTCTATCTTTCTTTGTCCGTTCTTCAAACTCCGCTCTGCTTCAGTCCCCCCCGGTGAGCTGACATTTTAGCATTAGAGGTTCTGTCAGGGTGTAAGAGATTCCCCCCCCTGCACCCCCCATACCGCCACCAACTCCGCTTGGCTTCCTCCCCTCCAGGACAGCAGACTGTCTGTTTGTGTTTTGTGTATCCCCCGCACCCAAATTACATTTTCCAGTCGATACTGCGGCTATTTTTTTTTTTTTTTTTATTCGCATCGTCGTGACCGGCAGCACCTCGCACCGTTTTCCCATGAGCTTCCTAAATCCGCCCCACGACGATTCTATAACAGAGGGTCAAAGGTCGAGAAAAAATACCGTATTCTCATCAAAAACAGCGTCCCGATCAACCGCTCCGCGACAACTCACACTCTCGTCCTCCCGCCTTGAGTGCACCCTAAAACGTGTAACGGCGTATGGGCTGAGCTCTTGTGGGTGTGTAGTAGACGGCAGGCAGCTGGCTGTGCTTACGCTGTGGCATGGAGCCTCCGTTTATCGTCCCTGTTTGGAACAAACTGTTCAAAATCAGAGTACCCAGATGGACTACCACAGGGCATTAAGGGACACATTTGTGTGATTTCACCGCAGCGGATAAAGGTGTTTTTTTTGTGTGTGTGTGCATGTGTGTGGCACATTTTTGTTAGATTATCAGATTATCGTGTTTTAAAATGAATGCGCCATTTCCTTCTGAGTGTTAGATAAGGGAGAGTGTAATGTGTTTGGGCGCGTTGGCCCGGCCTGCCTGTTGTGCTTAGTGTCAGGATAAAATGTGACTGCGGCGAGTAGGCTGGCATGGCTGGGCATGCCCCTTGTACCCCACAGGGCTTTTGGAAAGTGCACATCTCATGAAAATGTCACTTTTACTACAGTGAGTCATTCTAAACGCGACCGAGTGCTCTTCCTCTTCCCTCGCCCCTCCCTTCACTCATTCTCGCTTAGTCAATTACGCACACACCTGAATAATCCTCTCGAAGAAAAGGACGCAAATATAAATGCCAAGCACCATCAAATTTACTGTAATTAACTGCTTTCTCTACAGCACCACCAGACTGTGTGTGTGTGTGTGTGTGTGTGTGTGTGTGTGCGCATGTGATTGTGTGTGTGTCTGTGCGCTCAAGCCTGTCAACATAAATGCAGTTATTAGCCACAACAGTTACAGTAAATGTGTCCACTTGAGGTGATGATTTTTGTGCAGTTGAGTGGAGTTCTGTAATCTCCTTGTATGTAAATGGCGAGCGGAGGCATATATTGCCTCAATTCGACGTTTCAAACGCTATACGCGCGGTTATGCAATTATGATAATGAGCATTTTACAAGCTGCAAAAAAGAGGCGCCGAGGGCCAAATGCGGAGATGAGCAAAAAAAGTTACTTAGGCCCTGAAATGGTAGTTATTGTCGGCTTATTGCCGTGGATGACATCTGTTTCTGTGGCTTCTGACAGAACATCATCCTTACTTTTTCTGTAATAGCTTTGCTTGGCAGGTCAGGACTGGTGGGAATATATTAGAAATAATTCCTAGAGCGAAGCATTAGGAGCTTTGTTTAAATAGTGGCACTTTCATGGAAAAAAAAAGGCCATGTAATCACTCAGGCTAGACTTTGATTAAGCGGTAAAGTGAGTTAGTGAAAGTGTGGATTTCACGGTGACGCGGCTTACGTGGTTTTGACAGTTCATCCTCCCCGTCTTTTTTTTTTTCCTAATTCCAGCCTTCCTTCATCCCCCCCGTGTTACGCCAGACCCCTTTCATGTTGGCTCCTGTTCGTAATTTCTGAGCTCGCGTCGTTTTCTTCCTGTCCGCACGCTGATGTCACGTGTATTGATTTTGACCATCCTTTTCCCCGCTGTCTTTTTTAATTTAACGTTACAATAAAAAGCTATCGCAGAAGGTCCTGGTTTATTCGTCTGATGAGTTTTTTCTCTCCCCAAAGTAATCGTTGTCATTTCCCCTGTCATTACAGATTCACATCATTGCACCATGGTAATAGGATTCAGAGACATGCATTGCTTTCTGTGTTCAGTACAATACAGTATCCTGTATAGCATGTACCCTAAGGAATGAATCTCCTCTGGACACTTTACATTGTTCTTACTAGTGCAGTGTCTGTAGGAAATATGTCTTCCTGTAGAAAAGTGGGAGCTTCAGTATATTTTTTGTGTTTGGCCAAATGAGAGTGTGTTGGACTGTAACATAGTCTTAATAGAAAAATTGTCCATTGGGTAAAACATGGACATATACAGTCAGATAAAGTAAGACATGCAAATATAGTTCTTATGAGAAAAATGCTACAATCTATGTTCAAGGAGCATATCCTCATCTACATATGTTTTGAAATTGTGTTGATAGGCCCAGTAAAACCGGACTTATGATAAATCTCTTTTTCCTGTATTGTGTAACAACCTGGGCATGATACTGTTATATAAGTAAGTAAAGTATAAGTAAATTAGTTGATGCCCAGATTCTATTCTGTTAGGCAGGGATCCCCAAACTTTTTTCCTGTGAGGGCCACATTAGTTTTCCCCTCTCTGATGAGTGTGACGATTGCAGGAGTGCCTAAATATAAAAACATATTGTTTTCCAGAAAAGCCACAATCAAATAACCCTTTCTGGATTTAATCATCGCAGGCATGGTAAAACACACGAATAAAACAAGCACACAAGTGTGTGTTTTTAAAAATAAAGCGGGGTAATGTCATCAATCAAACCATCAAAGTCCCTTGTTTCTGATTCCAACAGCAGCTAAATCTCCATCAAACATGCCAGCTTCACTTTCTTTAGTTTTCACTTCTTCTGCTAGCTTCACTGCTTTTTGTCGAATGGTGACCGTCGGAACGCTTCTCTCACTGGTTCTTTGCTCGATGATCCACTAATCGAGTCTCGCGGCTGCTCGATTTCCATGTTCCTCCTCGTAGCTGATCGCCTTTAGTTTAAACTGTGCTTTATAAGCATGTCTCTTTACAATAATCAAGGGTTGTTAAAACAATGACCTTATAGTCGTGAATATACGGTATATGAAAAAAATTAAATCAAAATGCTCTCTGTTATTGTTCAGGGGGCGGGACCAAAAGTGGAGGTGGGCCGTATAAGGCCCGCAGGCCCTAGTCTGGAGACCACTGCTGTTAGGTGATAGTGCTGGGATTTCCTGAAGGTCTGTGACCGTGTCTTGAAGAGAGATGATTACGACTCACATTAGCCTGTGTTAGCATGAGGATTAGATTAGCAGCTAAACCAGCTAATGTGTTAGAATGTGGTTTTTGAGAGACATTATAATACTTCTGTCACGTTACGGCTGCACGATCGATGTAGGAAAAAGCAGGACAATGGAGATTTGAATTGTAATGCGCTGGGCAGCAACATGAGGAGGAGCTGCTCAACGAAAAAAAGGCTTTAAATGACAAGCGCTCTACCCCTACACCACCACAGCACACCAGGGGTTTTAACTATTAATGAGAATAATGATTTTTCTAATATAAAATTTAAAAAATGCACCAAAAAAAGGATACACACCATCTTGACATGAGCAAGCTATAATCAAAAGCTGATATTAATCTGACAAATTGTATGTGTAGATTGTCACACCACCTTCAGTAAAGATTATATTGTGGAAAAGTTAGAAACATTTAATGAATACATGAGGTAGTGCAGAGCTATAACTGTTCACAGTGGATTTCCTGAACTGTTGCCCTGTTTGCACGGTGTGAAGTGTGTTCAAGGGCATTTCGGCTACTACCAGAGTGCTTAACATTTTCTAGCAGGCCTGGTTCAAAAGCGCATGTTTGAAGTGATGTTTTTAAATTCCTATTGCACCCGACCCGGTGTAGCCTTCAAGTGTTTCTATCTCCTCTTGCCATGTGTGTGTCCGTGTCCCTGCGCACGATAAAAAATATCACTCATACAAAAGGTGCAGGTCGGGTCATGAAATTGAACACTCTGATTAATAGTGAATGCTTTGTTGGCCGGGTAATAATTCATCTTTAATGGGGAAAAAATATTAATTACACTCTCTAAATTGTGAACAGAGCAGAGAGTAGAACAAAGTTGCCAGTTAAATTCGTCGCTGAGCATGAGTTACTGACTCAACGCAGGAACTAACAACAGGGAAAGTAATAAATACGCAGACACTAATAATAATTAATTCCGCAGTTCTACAAGAGAGATTGTTGTAGAAATTGGTGCACTTATTGCTGGGGTGATTGATGTCAATGTCAAGTGCACTTACTCAGCATACAATCTTTATAGACCACATGGGTTTATCAGGAGCTGAAACGCAGGACGGGGCCGCAGCAGTTTCCCATGGAAACGTCCACAATTACCGGAGCTAAAAGCAGCATTTCGATGCTTTAGAGTCCCCGTCTATTCAGAAATAGTTTTTATTTTTTTATTTTTCTTCGGTCGGATTGTTTGCAGGATGATGTATGTGCAGAGTTGAAGGCTGTTGTCACGTTTATCTGCCGAGCGTGATGCGGACACTCAAAGCCTCTAGTGCACAAACACTGACAATGGACTTTACAGTGAATTAGGAGACATCTTCCGTCCAACAGGACAACTTTATAAATCAACATGATTCAGGTACGCCTGTATTCTGGACTTTTTTAATGACGGAGCAGGATTTTAATGCTTAATCGTTTTTATTTTTTTTTCGTGGAGACATCTCTGACCTATCAGACACAAATTATCAGTCAAAGTAGAGTATTTTATATTCATCTTAATACATGTCTGGAGGGGACCTTTAGTGTAAATCACACATTGTACATCAACAGGGTGGATTTAGTGATTTGCGGGCCCCAGGCAATCTCTGTCTTGCTTTATATCACCCTTTCTCCAACGGGGAATGTCTCAGATCCTTTATCTATAGTAAAGCTATTAATGTCAGACAGCGAAAATACTGTAAAAGTAAAAGTACTGCATTCAAAGTTTTACTTAAAAATGGAATCACACAATGGGCCTCATTCTGGGCTTTCATCAGTATTTTTCTTAGTGTTTGTTCATTTGTCTGTGAACAAATTCAGAATTACGAGCTACCTCAGACCATGTATGCACAAATGATTAAGATCCAGTTGTAAAGACACACCTTTTAACTAAACGCGGCATATTAAAACCACATTCATGAAAAAACGGCTTTAATGGGCATCATTTGAAAACCGTTAATTCACAAATTCATTGGCCAAATGTATTACATAACCGTGAAATTGACGTCCCTTTATCCTCGGCAATTATTCTCCTGATTAAAATATTCGACTATAAAAAACGGAGCGTCCCGGCCCCGGCTTTACGGCGGCGTGGCCTGCGTGAGAATGGCTGATCTGATGGCGTCTGGAACAGGCTGGAGGGCAGGGCGAGTGTCTCAGGAACACGACAAAGTCACTGGAGCAATCAGACGGTCAATGCATATAAAGGCTTATATGAGAATGTCCATATTGAAATCTAGTAGTCTGGGTTTTATTGGTATTTCTATTAGAATAAAAAAAAGAGAAAAGTCGGATCAACTCACAAGTACAAGGGAACAAACTTCCATAAAGTTTTCAGTTGGGCAGGTAAATTGAATATTTCATGTTTTTCCTTCACAATTCTGATTATTGTCAACAGTAAGTTGAGTTTAGTAAAAGTAAGTAAAAGTTTAGTAACTTTAAATCCCTACTTTTCCTAACTTTTTCTTATGTTGAACTAACTTTAACTAAATCATTTTACATTTTAATGACCTTTAGGTGTTATTTGGGCTAACTCCGATGGGTGAATCTAAAAAAAAAAAAAAAAAACACAATTTAACACAATACAGATTTGCTAAGCTAATGTTAGCCGTAGCCCTGCTAGCATTAGTTAGCTGCTAACGGCTAACTGAAAAGCTTTATGTTCTAATATTACTCAAAATAAAAAAAATCCTCTATCATTTAACCTTAAATAAATTAAAGGTTGGTTAAAACGAAGAATTTAAGTATGAACAAATCATACAAACTGTCTTGCTTTGTTGTGCTGACTTCCATTATTTCCTTGAATTTCATGTTTTTATTTTCAGGTTTTACCAACATAAATTACTGTTTTGGACGTATATATATATTTTTTTGCTTGTGTAGCCATGTATTAGAATTGTTCATTTATTACAACAAACACATGTAACCGCAAATATCTACAATTATGAAATAAATGACCTCTGGGTGAAAGTCCTGCCTGGATGCGATAACATTCACTTTCATTTCAAATTTTTTTTGTCCAGCCAGTCTCTTTTTTTTCTTCTCTCCTGTTCTTTATATTGCATCAACTTTACTGTCAAACCATTTCTTTTTTTTTTTTTTTTTTTTTTTACTCACCTGAGCCACAACCCGTGTCCCCGGAGATGCAACATTCACCGCCTCTGTTATTGCAGCCTTTTATTTTTATGACTTATTTATTTTGGCAGAGGAAACACTTTATGTGTCATTACTGCCTTGAAGGTTCGAGCTTCTCTTTTTACCACATTTCCCATGACCGTCTGCATAACGTACTTATAGCGGGATGTGGGCCTGGCAGTGAGCTGATGGCTCATAGTGGGCACATGTCTGTCATTTCAGACCGATTCTGATTCACGCCTACGCGTTCCTCCATATTCATGAGTAGAGAGAGCGAATCCACAGGTAGTTAAGGGCGACGGAAACCGACAAACACACGGATTTAGATGTACTCGCTGTATGAAGCCACCCACATGCCCACCAGTGGAGCAGCGAACAGGCCCTTAAAAATACATTTCGACACACACGACGTGCATTAGCATTTCTAAATGGCTCATTCCTTATATGGGACATACATTAAAACATACTTAGACTTACCACGACTGTGGCTGCACACATTCGCTGCCCCATAGATTAAATATCATTTATGCATATTTAACTGCTGTGGGATTAGATTTATCGCTCTTGTCCTTTTTTTCTATATTTCTGTTTTTCTCTGCCTCTATGACACCAAATTCAGCACAAACGACTCAAATGATGAACTGGGCTCATTTAAGAGGTCAAAGGTCAAGGTCATTGCTACCTGTTCTTGGCCATAACTCGAGAATTCCTACACTAATTATGAAAAATGTCTGAAAGAATAGCGTGATGAAGTGATGACATTTTATAGTCCAAAGGTCAATTCCACCCAGACATCGGTGTTCTGTAAAAAAAAGAAGAAAAAAAACAATTTTCTAGCCATCATTTAATGCCTTAACTCTGGCATTGTATAGATCTTCTTCGTTATTTGCACCAACATCCCTATCTGGAAACAGTTGGCAGTATTTCTACTTTTTCTCTTTCCATCTCCACCCTCATTTGCAAGGTTAATTAAATGGATTTGAAGATAGAGAGTAATCATATCTTCCCCCGGAGCTGTGTGATCAAAGAGAAGACTCTGTTGTCCTTCTACATCTCGCCTCCTCATTAATGTTCAATATGACCTGATGTTTCAGACTCGCCTAAGTCTCCCTTATCTACCTTCAAAAAATGTGCGAAAAACACACACACACACACACACACACGGCGAGAAGTAGTAAGAGAGCAGACGGTTTCCTCTGGCCGCGGGCGAGCGTCTCAAACAGCATCTCGAAACATGTAGCAACGAAAGAAAAGGTGGGGGAAAAAAAAAATAAAACCGACAGAAAACTAAAGGAAGTCGGAGGGGCCGGGGCCGGTGAGAGGAAACAGCTGGTGAGGTCTAGCAGTGCTGTGTTTGCAGAAAAAACGGAGGCAGCTGGTGACCCAGAAAACCGCTCCTCTTCCTCAACACCCGGGCAGCGCTGCAGAGAGAGAGAGAGAGAGAGAGAAAGTCGCCACGCATCCAGCCTCAGCTCATCAGATAGTGGTCGATTACCATAATGAAATGGATAACAGGGAGAAAAAAAAACAGTCGAAACTTTGCGTCGTGCTTATGCAACTTCTTCCTTGTGTTCCAGCATCCGCGACATTACGTCATACAGGACCGAGAAAAAAAAAAAAAGCAGTGGCCCCTTAAGTTGTTTATATATAATACTACTTGATTTATGCGTCTGTTGTCTTATTAAAATATGCACTTTTTCTCCTCTCTTTTTAATATGCTGCCTAATTGCAAAATGAGAGATGAATGGTACGTCTGAGCCTATGAGGGATTCATGTTGCAGTATCTCAATATTAAAAGCCCATACGCCAGTATTGTTGACGCTGCTATTTGTGCGCTCTCTCATTTAAACACTACCTAAGGTAAATGAAGCTGATTTTTAAAACAGTCATACAGTTAACTTTCTTAGAAAAGGGTTTTTTTTGCTCTCAACTAGTTTTATATTCTAGGTGGAATAAATATTTTAGATATTATATATTTTTATCAAAGTCACAAATGGACTCTTTAACAATAAGAAACAAAATATACAGTTTGAGAGACCTGATGAATGCTTCTTAAAACTTTATTTTAAAAAGTTCCTGACTTTTCTCATCTTGCTGACCCGCATACATTTAATGCATTTCCATTTAGCCTGAGTTCACACTTTTGTCTGCTGTTGGAGTGTGAACTGATTACGTTATTAGTGCACATTGGGATGATAATATTGGCCGGTGTACAGCGAAACAATTACTCGCCTGATTGCCTGGCCCGAAACGGCATTAGCCGAAGCTTTTGATTTCTCGAATAACCAACACAAATCAAGATGCTAAGTGGCTAATTTGAAGCTTTATTGCGGAGATTTAATACGGTTTTCATGGATCCCCTATGGACGGCGGGCGCTATGATGAATTTTCCCATCTTCCCCCTGTTTGGTCACAGCCATATTATCTGCAGAGTGGCATTCCTTCATCCTGCCTAAACATCCTGCGCTACGTGAGAACACTGAGAACAATCTATCGAAGGAATCATTTATAATAGATTGCAGGAATTCACATTCACATCAATTTATATGCACACACACACACACACACACACACACACACACACACAGTCACACTCAGCCACTCGTGTATCTATTACCATGGAAACACACTGTTACTCTCTGTGCTCGCCGCTTGCGATTTGCAAATGTCCTCTCGCCTTTTTTCTTCTTTTTTTTTTTCGCCTGCGCTTCTCTTCCGACGCCGTCCTTCTTCTCGTTCACTCCCGAGCTCCGGAGGAAGGCGCACTGCGATACGCTGGTTAATAATAAAAAGGCGGATGGCTGGGATTACATCCGTATGCGCATATCATTCATACAGTCCACCTGCCTGTGCCTTCACCTGGTCCTCTCCCACCTTTATTCTGCCTATTTCTCTCACTCTATTGCTATTTCCTTCTTTTTCTCTCCGCATTGCCTTTGCTTTTCTTCTCCAAACTTTTTCCCCACTATCATTTCCCATCCTTACATCTTTTGCTCACCCGCTGTCTTTTGTCTAAAGGCTCCCTCACACATGAAGAAGTATCTTTTTCACAGTTTTTATACACACTCTCCTTGTCTCACTCCCTCTGTGTAGGTGGAGTATACTCTTCTTCTTTTTTTTTTTTTTTTTTTCTGAAGTCCTTATCAAGCGTGAGTCACAATTCAACTATTTCTACAGTGGAGCTCGTCCTCAAGAGTCTCGCTTCTTCCGACTTCTTACACGTTTTTATCTCTGCACAGCGTTTCCTCCTCTATTTTCTTTCTCCGGCTTTTTTTTTTGTGTGTAATCTACCTAATCTCACCTCTCCTATTATCTCCCTATTCCACATAGTCAACTCTCTCTCTCTCCCTGACACGGCTGTCCCTTTCTACTCAGCCCCTCGAGTTCTGTAAACACGAGCGTCTACATCGACATTTTTGGACGTCTGCCATCGCAGATATCTGGGGCTCCGTCACAAGAATCATTTCAATGCTAATTTCCCCCGGCTTGTGTGATAAATAAAATCCACCAGCCACCATCTTCAGAGGAGCGGACGGACCCCATTCCTTTTTTCATCACTTCCCCTCCCCGATTGCTCCTCTCTCTCTCTCTCTCTTTTTTTTTTTTTTTTCTTCCCAGAGCCCGGGCCACATCAGGATCTGAAGCTCGGCCGCGTTCGACAAACACACTGGCACATGCACATATTTGCTCTCGGCAGAGCAAATAGGCGAATACTGTATGCATGCACAACGCGGCGCGTACTGTGCACAAAACGGAATTGTACATCAAAAACAGTGGCATGCGATCGCACCGCACACACGGATGCAAACGTGGAAGCACGAACTGCAGATATACGCACGTGCATCCAGACTTTTGCAGGCAGTTGTGCATATATGCATGTATTCCCTGTCTATACATTATATATACGTATATTATTTCTAACTCACATTTTACCCTTAAAATATACATATCAAGTGCTATTTAAAAATGAGTCAAAAAGAATACTCTAGATACCCACAACCATATTCTTCTTATCCACAACTACAATCTTGACGCCCCTTTTGCCATTCATGTGTATGGGGGGGTATCCGTAATGTAAATGACGAATATCCGTAACTAAATTAGGAATAGTAGTAATTCCAGTTTGAGATATCTACAATTTGATTCTGACTAGTCATAATTCCAGTTCTTTAATTTGCCACAATTACAGATATCTGCGTGTCTGAAATTAAGTTTCACTGAGTCGATATCTCAAACTGTAATTATGACTAGTCACGATGTAATTGTAGACATCTATTATCAAGTATTATCAAGCTGAGTTTTGATTAGAGATACCTGAAATGGAAGATATCCATGGAAACGTTTAAAAGTCAGCCCGCATATGTGTATTAATTCCAGATTCACAGTAATCACAGATTACTCAAAGTGTAACTAGTCAGGAAGGGAAATGAAAAATGTGGCCTTTTAAATGTGTGTTTATTCAGACTGGACACGCATGTCGGGAGGCAGAGGGAGTGCGGAGGCTATTCTAAAACAGAAGCAGAGCGTCGTGGCCGGGGAACAGTTCCGTCTCTAATGTCTGTGGAGTGGAGGGATTCCAGGGGAATCCTCTGCAATGCAGCAGTGAAGTGGGTGAGCGTGCCCCCCCATAGCCCTCGGATGCAAGCTCATATAGATATTACATCACGTCTTTCCACTGCAGCCGCAATGCACTTCCCTTCGCCGAGATGCAGCACATGCTCACGGAGCACTTAAATTAAGATTAGAAGCGTGGGCGTAAATAAAAAAAGGAGGTTGCCAGCCACTCAGCAGCTTCTATGATGTAAAGTCCTACACGATGTTGTTCGACATGTTAATAAATACTCTTCACTATCATTGTATAAAAAAACAAAACTAAATGTGCCGCCCTCGTTTGCGAGCATGCTTGCGCGTGCACATACAGTAGAATAAAAACTAAAAAAGTTCTGCAACATATGCTAGATTGTAGATGTGACAGTGAATGCATCAACGCAGATTTCCCCTCAATATCGAAACCTGAAGAAAAGACGCAGCTAAAAGCAAACCAAAGGATTTGTCTTTGCTATTATGACTGTTCGCACAATTGTTACATCGTTCATTGCCTGTAAATTACTGTTATTATGCTGTTTTACACCGAAATGCTACCGGGGGGAAAAAGGAATTCGTACGTATCTGTGTGGCTTTAACAGTTTTGACCTTTTGATGCATTTTCAGTCAGTACCAAATGTAGTGGAAGCTGTAGCGACACATAAAATGTCCTGTCGTTCCAGTGGCAACATGAAATGAATCGGAATTGACGTCTGAAGGGACAATCAGTCACACACACACACACACACACACACACACACACACACACACACGTAAACACAAGCGATATCTCGTCGAAGAACTTGGTATAACTTTGCTTCGAGCGTGCGCTGGCAAACACAAACGTGTGACACACTCTTTTCTTTTTCCCTTCCTTTCTCTGTCAGCATTCACACACACACACACACACACACACTCATGCAGTACCCTGTACCTTTCCCCGTCTTCTCAGCTGTCTCTCCCTCCTGCCTCTTACACTATGCCTCAAAGACCTTTCGTCTTCCCTGTCTCATCCCTTTCCCATCATTCCTTTCCCTCCCGATACTTTCCTATCCTTTTTTCTTCGAACCCTCTCGTCTCTCCATCTCCTTCCTCGCTTGCATTTTTTCTTTTTCTTTCTTCCTTTCTTCCCTCTTCTCCTCTCCCCGGAGGGTCTGTCTCCACCGCTGGGATCAGGGGCCAGGCACTCAATATCTCCCACCTTGTCATGCCGCGAGGAGGCCACCACCCTGGCTTTGTTGTGCTGACACATTGATCCTCTCCTAGCACGCCACGTAGAATTCTGTGTGTGTGTGTGTGTGTTGGCGCGGTCACAAAACAATGGCGATTGCTGTTTGATTACCATCTGCCCGTGTTCAACGTGTAATACAGTGTGTTGCCTTTGTCGCCGTCCTTGTGAGAATCAATTTGAAGCGTCTTTCACATGACGGTGGCTTTTTTTCCAGGAAAATGAAGGACTTGTCTGTCTTGGTATTGTCTGTGTCACCCATCTATACATATATATATATATATATATACGTCCAATATGGTTGACCCCTGATATTGTCCCTGCGATGTTCACATTTCTTTTTGTATGAGTCCGAGTCTCGTCTCATGTCTTTGGGAGGTCGACTTGATTAAGTCTTTAGTGATGAGTCCCGGTCAAGTCTGTTAAAATAATAAAAGTGTCATGTCTGCTCTTGTCATAATGAGCCTTCTTTCATCCGCTGCTGTTCGCTCTGCTAATTGCAGCGCACGGCTGTATCAAAGAAAATGCACGGCGTGCGCTGCACTGTTTTATCATATCCGTATGTATTGGTAGTACTATCGTATGTATGACAGTAGGGGGAGGGTTAGGAAGTCTGAGAAATGGGAAAATCAAGCCACATATCAGCACCACGTGCAAAAGTGTCAAGTGAAATAACTCCCGCGAGTGCTGGAGTTACATAATTTATCCTCGGGTTTAATATTGAAATCCGAAATCCGGGGTCAATCAGCTCGACAGTGGCGCTCCGGAGCGTTTGACACCCGGAGACGCGTGACTGGAAGTGTGCGGCCCAGGTGTGACGGCAATGTGACGGTAATTCGCCGCGCGTCGTGGGGGGGGAGGGCTTGCGTCGGCGTCGCTTTTCAAGTTCGCGACGCAGTGTTTATCCCGTCACGACCGTGCGGCTGTGAGAAACGCCGCACTTCATCAGGTTGCTGTCAGTGGAAGCGTGCTCACGGATAGTGTGAATGCGCTGTGTGTGTGTGTGTGTGTCTGTATGTTTTTGCAGGCTTTGAACAGAGTGTCAGAGCCAGACTCTTAATTTAAGATACTGTCTGCGTGTGTGAAGGGGAGTTCCAGTGGGGAATGTGTGCTGATTGGAAAAGAGGAGAGTACGTACACCTCATTCAACCCTTTACCCCGCCAAACCCTCAGCGAAACCCTCGGGGGCCGTGCAGAATCCGGTCAGCGTTTGCGCGTCTACGCCGAAACACGAGTGAGTAGATAAGGGTCACAAAGGCACCCACTCTTTCCCTCCATTGAGCATCCCTTTTCACGGAGCTTGAATGAGAATATAAACAGGCGGAAGAAAAAAAACAAAAACGCCTTAACAGAAAAAGGAAAAAGGAGAAAAAAACAAAATAATCGACGTGTGAATGCACCTGTGGGTGAGATGCGTCAGGAAAGTGCGCACACAATGGACGCCAAGGCCACGGAGTCAATACGCGCCGGAACGCACCGCGATGTTCCTGCCCGCTGAATGCGTGCATACAAGGAGGTGCAGCGTGGGTTTCGACTGTGAACTTTATCACCCGCTCGCAGATCGGCGGCTCGAGAGCGGCGCCGCAGCCCTGCTTTTCAGACGTTCTGCTTTTAATTGAAAAGAACGGAGAATACAAGGATGCGGCTGAAGTAAAAGTTCCCCCTACTGAGCGAGAAATGGACTGGAGGAAGCTATGTGTAAAGAAAATGTGGCTCCTGCCAAAATGTTATATGTAAAGTTGTATTAAAGTGTATGCAAGATGTACAACACAGCGTTTTATTAGGGATAGGTTACTATTTTATTGATGCTCTCCATCAGGTTGGTTCCTTATAAGTTCTTATCCCTTCTCTCTTATTAATAAAGAACTTGTCCCATTCATGAAACATGTCCCATTAAATAAAAGTGCTCATACTCTTGAAACATCAATAGCATTTCCCTATGAAAAAGTATATATAGTATGTTCAGGTATTTCATATTTATTTTATTTATTGCCCCTTGCCTGTACAATTAGTTGTCTTTGGAGAGGAGATCACAATGTTTGCTTAATTTAAAAAGCAATAAGTAGTATGTGCGCACTATGAGTGCAATAGTACTGATTACTAACAAATGTCAGTTTTGGATGCTCAGGATGTGTCCCACATATCCGTCACCACCCTCAGATATTAAGTACAGTGTGGAGTACAAGGTCAGCTTCATTTCTTCAGCTCCATTTCCTGCCTCGAGGTCACTCACGATCCTGTACGTTTCCAACTATCCCCTCAAACGTGTCCCCCATTTGTGAAAAGCAAATGAATTAATATGGTGACATAAACGTTCACCTTTCAAGAGGAGGTCTAATGTGTATCATGTGAAAAAGTTTTCACTCCTAATTCACTAGTGCGCCATGTTCATAAATATTTGACAATATTGGGATGGGGCTGATGATGTTGCCTAATGTTATTTAATGCACATAGAAACCAACCTCAGACCTGATGGTTAATAAAAGTTGTTAGGTTTGACTAAAGTTGTAAGTTTGGGAATTTCATACTGTCCATGGGGCCACTGGCCTTTGTATCGTGTCTCATGGTATTGAAACAAACAAAGTCACAACTAAAAAAAATGGCCTTTTTAGGGATAAAAAACACAAAATGAGGAGGTTGCATGAGAAAATTAATGCACAGCTTAGGCCTTGGTCTATAATGATATACAGTTAAATTAGATTCTGTTATATCAAAATACTCACAATCAGTGGTGTAATGGTACTTTTCTGCAGTCTACATTTATGCTTGTTAAACAGGTGTTTTAATAACAAATTAAGTATTAATTTAACTCGCAGAGGTTTTGCTGCATTTAATGAGCATCGTTAGGATTTTATTAATAGAGATACTTATCAATACTTTTTCTAGAATTTGTAGGACAGGTCATAATTGCATCTATAATATCCAGCACACATTTTTATCCTCGCAGTATACTGTATCCTCCTGGCACCTTAATTATCCAGCAAAACCAGCTATAAGCCGGCTGATTTAAACGCGGATTTAAACGTCGGATTCGTGTTCTAACTTATGGGACAAAGTGCGGGTGGTGAGGAAAAAAAAAAAAAAAAACGTGCCTAATG
This sequence comes from Eupleurogrammus muticus, assembly GCA_036785175.1. Classification (NCBI taxonomy): domain Eukaryota; kingdom Metazoa; phylum Chordata; class Actinopteri; order Scombriformes; family Trichiuridae; genus Eupleurogrammus; species Eupleurogrammus muticus. The sequence goes on from JAYKQN010000022.1 coordinate 9,401,484, forward strand.
GGCGTCATCAAACCTGAGTGCAATGTTATCTCCTGAACACAGACACAACAAGTCACACCACAAAAAAAGTACTAATAAAAGACGTACTCTTTGCATTTTACAACCACTCTAAGTCATAACTGGGTTATTGTGGCATCCCTGTATTTTATATACACGACTAGTAATGTGATTTGGGTAACACTTTTGTTACAGTAGTAATGTACAATAGTAAGTACTATACAAGATGTTAATCAAGATAAACTGGAGGAATTTCCACATTGAGGTACATTTCTTTTAATGTCTTGCATTGTTAATCTACCAAGCTTTTCTGAGGGACACACACATTTGCACACACACCTGCCCTGTCCTCTTCCAAGGTCACCCCCGCCCTTCCAGTCCTTCCCTTTTTACTCGCCTCAATTTCCTAATCAGGAGAAATTAATTGCACATCACTTTGAATTACTTCTCTGAGGGAGGGAGCCATTGAAGATGGTCTGACTTTACCCTCCGCTCTAACCGGCACCCTCTTTCCTACATTTCTTTTTTTTTTTTTTCTCCATCCGGTGTGATTGGCTTTAGAATTGATCTTTAGTGGCAGAGCCTCAAGGTTGAAGTTGATGTTTGTGCTCTCCGCGTGGATGCTGCTACCTGATTTACTTGCCATTAGCTGTCCATTTTGTGTCTCTCTCTCTCTCTCGTTTCCCTCGCCCTCACTCTCAGCGGTGTTAGGAGGCCCCTTTCCATGCTTTTAGCTTCACTCCGCTCTCCCCAGCTGAGTGTGCATCTGTCCTCTGCACTTTTAACACAACTTCCTGTGACAGTGTTTGTACACCGTGCGTGTGCCTCTGCATGTGTGTGTGTGTGTGTGTTTGGCTGTGTCCTCTAACGTTCGGAAGCGGAGTGGAGCAGGATGCTGCTCCAGCCGGAACGTGGCTGCGGGCTTTCAGTGCCATGCGTTATCACTGTCAAGACGCCCGAGTGGGTGTGTGCAGAAACAAACTTACTGTCACATACACACACACACAAAAAAAAAAAATACAATAAAATAGTACGACATGTGGCGGATGACGCCGATCTCGCGGCCGTTTCGCCTCGCACTCTCCCTTTCATCGGGGCGAGATAAGAGAGATTGGACACATCTGTGATATTAATCAGGACTCACTGTCTCTACTTCCCTGTAGACTTTGGTCACCAGACCCGAAGAGACATATTTTCATTTTAAGAAGCTGTCTCGTAAAACGCACGAGTGACATAAAAAGAATAAGCCGAGCCTAACTTCTCACCTCTCCAATCTTGTAGGACAACCCTGATATGTCATTTTTTTAATATATTTGCAGGAGACCTCTGCTCTAGAGTGGGGATACACCAATGCAACACCCGATGTTCTATCTCGGAAGCTCTAGTTATTGCAGTAGATTAGCAGTGCAGTCATGTTTGGAAATCAGCGATGCGCCGCTTTGCAAATGTCACATGTCCAGCACCTGATAACAAGCCTTGTGAACAGAAAGGACCTAACAGCGTTACTTTTTTTTTTTGCAAGGAACGGGTAATCGGGAAGATGCAAATGTGTGCGAGTTTGATTACATGTCAAACCCAGCTCACACACACACACACACACACACACACACGCATATCAGAGATAGGTAGTCTGGAGATGAGGGGGAAGATGACGTTTGCAAGATGAAAATATAGGTGCTACTTTGACCTCACAGAGGTGAGAAAATGTACATGAGCGTTCATTAAGGCATCTCAGAGTAAAAAATTTAATAAGGTACTAGTGGCCGAAAACACTGTTGACGACGCTATTGACGACAGCAGACCAGGCGTTGTTGGTGTGTCCGAGACTTCTTCTTCTCCGTCTCCACGAAAACCCGTGACACAAGACGGAATTTAACGGATTGATTCGGCCGTCATGTCGGCGAAAACACGCCGCGGTTGTCAGCACTTGATTTAGACTCCTTGTCTGTCGAGGCGCAATAAATATTAAAACCCCACCTGTCTCTGCTGTTCTACTCGATGCACCTGGCTTGTGTAACCCACTAAAAAAAACATTTTTTTTGACATTTTAATTATTGAAAAGCAATGCAATACTTATTTTTATGGTAAAAATAACCTGTTACAAGTGAGTGAGTTAATAACTGAGTTATTAACTATAACTAATCACTAATGACATGTTCACTCATTGCTACTTGCATCTTTGTCTTTTACATCCTCTGTATTGGCCATTTTTTGGCAAAATGTCAGATTCTATAATAAGTCATGGCTGCGTCTAGAGATGCACAGTGCCTCATTTCAAACTATTTTAGTGAGTGAGGTTATGTTAAATAATCATCTGTTGTGGAGTCAAACAGACCGCTGTGTGAACGCATCCTAAGCATCAAATGCTGAATGATTCTCTGCTCCTGCCGCCTCTTTCCCCTGGACGCCGTCGCCCCATTAATCAGCTTTTAACAGCCATCACGTCCGACCGGCGTTTGCACCGCAGATTTTCCACTACACGACACGCGACGCCGTTGCAAGAAAAAGCTGTTTTTTTTTGTTGTTTTTTTTACCGAGCCCCGCTTCACCTAGAGAACCTTAATTGCCTGTCCAGACCCCAAAGGATTTACTGTGGCGCTAGCGCCCGCCGTGCACTCCCGCCGACCGGCCGCGCTGTTTCGAAAAATCCACCTGAAACGCCCTAATTGACCCCTGAGTGCTTTGGCCGGGCGCCAGCTCGCCGCCGCCGCCGACCCCCCCGCCTCTTCCGTCAGTCTCCGATGCACACCGCCCTCAGCACAATCTGTTCATCATACGTTATACAGCCGGAGCCGCGTGCCAAGGTTTCCTTACCATAAATAACGTCATTACGGCCTCTTTAGGCGGTGGAATCCTTGAACCATCGTAGTTTATCACTGTACGAAGCGGTTTCCGCTGCACATACTTAAGTTGGTTCATTTCCTCGCCCACTTTTATATATAATTCCCACGTGTCTGTGAGTCTTAAAAGCAGATAAGTTTATACAAGAGAATAGCACCAAGTAATACATCTTAACACTATATTGATTTGATCACATTATATTTCCATATAGTTGTGTGTGTGTACGTTTTATAACTAAATCCGTTCAGTGAGTACTAGAAGAACAAGAGTAGATTGCCTACACGTTGTCTGTAAATGCATTTCTTTGTAAATTTGCATCCATTATTCGCTACAATGCAAAAAAAAAAAAACTTGAGCAAATTAGATTTAACGTGATTTATAGTTTCATTTGTATTCCATCAAAAGGCACTTTTCGGAGTAACCTCGCCTGGACGTACCGCCGCGTGCTCAAACATCGCCGTTTTCACTTTTTCCCTTGACTTTCGTCAGCCCTTCTCGCTTTCCTACAGCGGAGCGGGCGGGAGAGGTGAAATAAGGAGCAATAAAAGTTGACTTGCACCGCGTCTCTGACAAAGGGGAAAAAAAAAAAAAAGCCCTTTAAAGGACTGGAGGGAGAGAAGTGATTGTTTCAACTTCAGTGCTCCAACGATCAATACGGTCCCTCGAGGACCAGAGATAAGTAGAGTAATATACAGCAGTAATGTGTCATCATCACTTACCATGTGATTACAACCTCTGCCGTCACCAATAAATATCATCACTTTGTCAATATTGTATGACGCCGGCGGATCGTTTCCTCTCATCCTCGGGAAAAACAAGATAAAAGATTTATTTTGCCAGCCAGGTCTGGGGGATGCCTTCAGTACATCCGTGTTATTTAAAATGTGATAATTTCCGGGTTATAATTTGTGTCCTTTGTCCCTTCAGTAAATCTTGTCTTTTGCACGACTGACAGAACGGACACATCTCTATTTTAAGCTTTAAATTTATTTTTCATTTTATTTCAGATGTGGTAGTTGTGCATTTGACCTACAGCATACACTCTATTGTCTAAAATATGAGACTTTGTTTCCTATAGCAGGCTTTTTAATCTGTTCATTTGCTGGTTGTGTTTACTGCACCACAAATATAAAATATTAAGAATAATACACTATAATTTTCCACTGCGGCTGACTTCCAGGAATCCGTTCCATAATTTGCTCTGAAGTATTTCTCTCGGGTTCGTTCTTTTTTTTATTCATTCGATAATGATCGGAGGCATTGTTTCTTTTAAAGTGCTTACTTTCATCAGTTGGAGAATGAACAAATGCTTAACATGTCTCATTTATTATAATTTGGCGTAATAATTTATAGTGTTTATATTTAATTTATAGTTCCAGCGCCAGCCACATCATTAGGTGAAAAAGAATATTTCAACGGTGCAAGTCATTAAGGGTTTGCTAAAGCTACGCAAATACTGGCACAGTGTTTATTAGATTAGATTAAATGCTTTATTAGATTAGTACTTACAGATAGATACAGCCAAAGAGCACATTTTCCATCCTCGGCTGTTCATCATCGCTGAAGTTTTTTTTTTTTTTTGTGATCAACAGGGATTATCAATGAGTTTTTTATTCATATGATCATTTATATACAGAAAGCTCTGGGGAAAGTGGTGCTCGCAGTGCAAGTCTTTATGTAACGCTGCTGGTGGATTTTCCGTCATTGACATTTCTCCTGCACACACACACACACAGGCTCCGACCTCCTCCTCCCCCACTCTGTTCATGTCCCTTTTTCTTTTTTTTTTTTCCTTGTGTGCCCTGCTCCAACACTTCATTTTAATTTAGTTTACACACTCGTGTGTCAGCCTCAATCCTTTTTGACCTTGGTACGTCCCTCTGCTACGTGAACGCCTACAATGTCTTTAGGCCCCTCAAGGATGGCAAACAGTCAAAACCTTGCCCATCATTGCATTATACAGCTAATGCAATAACGGTTAAAGGGGGGGGGTGACAAGGGTGCCTGCAAGCTCACTACAGGCGACAGGGGTCCTGTCCATGTGTGTACATCTTTGTGCTTGTGTACGCACCTGCACGTTCGCGGCGGCTGAAGGGGAAGGGAGGGGCGTTTGTGCGTCTGTACATGTGCACACGAGGGTTTAATGAAGCAATCCGAACTCAGCACATTTCTCCTGGACTCAGGGGCAAGGCTGTCAAGAGTTTGCATGCCAAAAGATTGGCAGCGCACCTCATGCATTATAGTGCAGTTCCGCACTGTAATTTTTAAAGCGAGGAGAGTAGCCATCACTTCACTTGCCAGTCTTATTCCCATAATCCCAGTTTTATTGGATGGGCTGATACTGCGCGCGGCGCGCCGCTGTTCACATCTTTTCCTTGCGCATGTGGACGTGGCTGAACATGCTCACACACACACACACGCACACCTCATGACTTGCCAAAGTTCGATCGCCGGGCTCAATCAAGTGTGGCTGGATCTGCAGTTGAACGAATAAAAATCAGTCCTCTCCCCTTCTAACTTCAGATTTCCCTTTTTTTCTTGTTCTAGTTCAAAAGGAACGAACCCATGGCTGAGCACATATCGACTGATGCCGTGTCTGTTGTCTTTACCTGTTTTTTCATCAGATGCATGTCTGCATGCTCTGCAACCCACCACTTTCTTTGCTTGGTAATTTATGTAAGAACCTATATTTAACTAACAGTAAAAATGAGTCACAGAAGTGAAAATAAATGTTATGCAGTGTTTCCTACAGACCAAATACAAATATGTGGTGCTAGGGATGGTTGGTTTTCATTCTGTGGCGCTGCGCCACATATTGGTCCATCAAAGAAAACCCCACCAGAGCAAATACATGTAACACACGCTTCATACAGTCAGTAGAGGTGGCAAAAATCCAACTCTCCAAGTGAATCTAATAATAAACTGGATAAATGGATCGGCTCACAGCGGCTAGCGAGGGGCGGCTAACAGTAGCGGCTAATGACTGGGTTTCCATCGCACGGAGCGGCACTTCTAATTCACCGAGCGTCGCCTCCAGCACGGCAAATAAATTACATTTCATTACACGTTCCATTATCAGCAGAGGAGGCAGAGGAATAGCTGAGCACGAGACGGCGAGAGTAGGACGGAGAGAGGGGGAGAGAGGGAGGGAGACGCCATCGCTGCATGCTAAGCTAATTAACTAGCAGGCCGAATACATGCGCAACGTGAGAAACTTTCTCGCGCTTTAGATTATGAACAAGTGAATTTTGACGAATCAGAGTAAATGAAGTGACAAGCGGCAGGAATTATATATAAAAGTAAAGTACAACATGCAATTTAGTTCAAATAACAATATTTTTTTCCTGTTTTTCCAGCGAGATTTTTGTCAGGAAGGAATGAATTTCATGTCCAAAATTGCCACTTGGTTTCAAATAAATGGATGATCTTTTGAATGACTGAAACAAACCGCCACGGCTGTTTTATTGTATTTTTCGGTATTTTACAGTACTTTCCTGCCTTTCTGCCCTCGGCCAATCACATCGCTGGGCCTATGTTACCTATGGTCTACCTACTACAGCAGAAACAAATAGCAAATGAATGCACCTCATTTTTTTTTTTTCAAACCTGCCCCATTGACACGTTTGTCACACATTACGCGGCTCCATAGATCAGGACTCGTCTCTCGTAATTGACAGAGGCTGCGTGGCCCGTCCTCTCCCTGCTGCTGCTGTTGCTGGGAGCCTCCAACAAACCAGCAGCAGATGATCCCGGTGGTCCGGAGGGCATGTCGCTAACAAGGGAGCTGGCAGCCGGGCCTGCTCCTCGCCCATTAGGGGCTTCCGTATGTCACGGAGGAGGAACCTTAAAAATCGATCCTGAAGGTTACAGGAAGCAGCTAAGAGCGGGCTGATGTGCTCCATCCTACGCGGTTAATAGTTCGGCCGCAGAGTTTTTGTGGACGGGGCTGAAAGCTGCCGGTAGTTTTCATTTCAGGAGGCCTCTGAAAGCGATAATCTATTAGGCTTGAAATGACTAATATTTGCTGCATCTGTTGGCGCTAAGAATAGACTTCAGAGCTTCGGGTCGCACAAAATAATGTGAGACCTGAAGCTTTGATATGAATCAAGCATAACACCAAGGTATATTTTAATAATGCTGCACATAATAAAACCCACTCTGGCATCTTTTCTTTTTTCCTTAATGTCCTATTTGTACTGCTGTCCTTATACTTCACAGTAGAATCCCTTTTACCTGTATGTGTGCACACATGGCTAATAAAGCCGATTTTGAGGCAGTTTCTCTAGGTTGTCATTTTTAGACGTGTAATTCATTGTACTTCCATGTCGGCAGTGTAATGCGCTTTTAATGGTCATGAACGCTGTATATTTTAATTGCGTTGTATATGTTAAGCGCAACTAGGGAAACTAGTTGAAAACGAGCAATCTGCCGCGCGTTTTACCGCGCTTCCACATTTGTAGTTTATTTGTGTTTTTATGATAATGAAAGCCGTAATTTTCTAAACACCCCGGCACGTGTAAAGCCCAAACCAGGGCCAAAAGTTGGAAGTCGGCGGTTTTCATGCCCTCTATTATGCAATCGCATTGTCCCCATCAAATCCAATGCAAATAAAAGAGAATATTGTCAACTTGCAGTGGGCTCCAACTTGGTTTCAGGGGTCCTTTATGAGCTCGTTAGCAGCTGAACATTTTTCTGCTTTCACATGAACATAACCACGCTATTTAACTCCCTTTTTCCCTATGATTCCCAGTGGTAAAGGCGGTGCTAGAGAGGATGCATTGATTTCTCATTTGTGTAGTTAATGCTAGAATAAAGCCAAAATATATTTAATGTACAGTATAATGTAGCTTTTTTTATCACTAAGTATATAAATTGACTACAGTAGGGATGATATAGTGGTTATATAGTGGTTTCACTCCCTGTTATGTAAGCATATGTGAGGTACAGATCTATTACTGTCAAATAACTTCTCCGTGGAAAAATGGATTTACATGATTTTGAGTGTTTGTCACTAGCTTTGCCTTTCATTGATTTTCGTTGGTCACTTCCAGTTTGCATTTTATGATCGACTTGTCAGGCAGTCTCCCACTCCCACCTTGACTTGGAGGACACGCTCGACCACGCCTGTCATACAAATCAGACCTAAATATGGACATGATGTAAATGGAGTGATGCTGCAAAACAGAGAGGTCGAACAGGCGGAACACAAGAGGGACAAAGGTCAAACCACGGCTGCACAATGAGCTGAATACCAATAGATGGATATTATGCTAAATACAGTCACTGTTTTACTGTGTGTGTGTGTGTGTGTGTTCTCTCATCTATTTATATAGCAAGAAGCATCTGTGTGTCTGTGTGGGTTGCATCCATTTTTTTAATATAATTATTCAAACATTCAAAACATCATTATTAGCATTAAAAGTTAAAACACCATAGACTTTGATTGCGGTGTAAAGCTCCGCCTCATGTTGGTTCCCAGGGATTTCGATTCCGAAGTTCGTTTTTTTCCGATTTTGTAACCAAAGTATTAAGACGTCTCCCAAAAACCATGCGCTACTTTTTTTTCCTCACGCTAACACAAGCTACTGTGGGCTGTTACTGTCTTATCCTTAGGAAATCCCGGCACTATCACCTCAGTGTGTTAAACAACACAGGAAAAATGTGGTAAAAAAGTGAGATATTTTATTTATAAGAAGTATTTGCATGTCTCTTCTTAACTCAATGTAATGTCCATGTCTTATCCATTGCACAATTTGTCTATTAAGAATATGTTACAGTCCAGCCCCTCATTTACCTACATAAGCGATCCACTTAAGCTTCCACTTTTCTATAGAAACACAAATTGCGCTTTTGAGCATTAGCGATTTAGGTCCAGTTCTGAAAGGAGTCAGCAATTAGTGTACGTAATGGGATGGGGGGGCCTGGCAGAAGTGCACAGTTTGTGTATACGGGTCTATCTGTTTGAGTTTCTGGCTGAATGCGAGCGCGTGTATCCGCTCATTACGTCGACATCCCAATTCAAACGTCGCCGTCGCCGACCACCTGCACTCCGCCGACGGCGTCAATTGTGTATCTGCCAGTGTCTCTTAAAGAGAAATAATTTCATCACAAGTGCAATTCTGGTGCGCGCCTCATCCATAATTTAGCGGGCCGCTTTTATCCAAAGTGATTTACAAAACAGAGTGCTCCGGAAAAAAGAAAAAAAAGCGGCCTTACAAACATGCCAAGTGCAGCTTGGCAACAGATATAATCAAATCTTTTTTTTTTTTTTTTTTTTTTTTTCCCCTCTCCTCCGCCAGCCTCGGAGAGCCAATGCTCAAAGTATCCTCATTAATGTCTTTATTTCTCTATCATCTTGGGAGGTGAGTTGGCAAAGTGGGAAATAGTCATTCTCATCGCGCAAATCAACTTTGGTAGCGGCGGCCACGTCGGGTCGGGAGACGTCCTGTGGAATATTTTTTTGACCCGCAGGCTCTCGAAGGGACATTCCGAAGGTACCGTAAAAGGACATTGTCACCATTCCATTTCATTAGCTGTGACACTTTTGTCACTATTCTGGCTCGCTGCGGTGTATTTAATTTCGCCACTGGCAGCGAGAACCCCCACTTTAGCTTTTTAATGTCCTTGGTTCTGCCAAGTGAATGACAGCCGCGTCGCAACTGGCTGCACGAGGCCCGCATAGGTAGTAAACTCTGCAAACAACAATGACAAAGCAGCTATTCAGTCAGGTATAATTGGACTCTTCAGGAGGGAGTGATTTATCAAAGCCCCCCCCCCCAAAAAAAAGAAAGATCCCGTGATGAGTGAAAGAACAAGGGAAGTGTGTCTCTTTCCCGCTCTGATGTGTTGTGGGAAAAAAATAAATAATGGTGAGACGGGAGGATTGGGATGAGGAGGAAAAAGGAAACGGCACAAAATGAGAAAACTGTGAATGATAAATGGAGAGAGCCCAAGTTCCTGAGAGCTAGGGATGTGTGGGGGGGGGAGGGGGGAGGTGTTGTGTAACATTTATTTATGTGTGTGTGTGTGTGTAGGAATGTGCACGCACATGTGTGCCGACCGGGAAGCGTCCTCATGCGTGTGTGTGTGTGTGTGTGTGTGTGTCCTAATCGATTCTCTGTGTGCCATCTTCAAGTCCTCCCTCCGCTCAGCCTCGGGGATATTTGTGTTTGCCTGCAGTGTGCTACTTAAAAGAAGCTCTAAAAACACACACACACACACGCACACAAAAAAAAAATGTGCAGGAGCCACGCGCAGCACAGGCCGCTACCTCACACAGAATAGGAAATCAGTAGCGTTCCTAACACCCCCCCTCCCCCCTCCTCCTCTCTCTCTGTCTCTGCTTTTCCTCTTCAAGGGATGTTCTTTCAGCAGCTGAAGCACAGGGAGCACCGAGCGACTTAGGAGGAGCCCCGGTGCCAGTTTGGCGGTATCGCGCCCCCCCCTCCCCCAAACCCCCCCGAGGCGACGCTGCGTCGCTTATTGTCCACTTTTCAACTCTCTTTCTAAAGATGCGGTTGAAGCCTCTCCTCCTGACAGCGGAGAACGGGTCGAATATGTGACTCCGACCGGCTGTGACAGTCGCGGAGTGCAGGGTTAGGGAGGGGGGGGGGCGGCACTAGACAATCAAATGGATGCAAAAATAAAAGCAAGTCTGCAAGAGTTCGTTAAAATGCTCCCAACATACGATCATCACATGACATATATGTGATATCTATTGCAACAACTACACTGAAGTTTGGTCTGCGCATGTGCAGAAGATGCTTATTTCTAATTACTTTTAATTGAGTTTATGTACCTTGCTTTAAGGAAGACCAGTACATTTTAGATTGAATTTAAAAAAAGTATGGTTTCATAACACATTAAAATATATTCAATAAACCAGATAAAAAAACATGTGCTGTTTTCACAAGGTGACTCAAAGTGAACCAACGGAACCTTTATAGTATTTAACTCCATTTCCCAAATGTCTGTTGACTCACTCGTGAGGAAAGTGAGAGGAACATTCACAGGACATATCCTCCATATATTTATCTGTGAATACATTTGTATTTATGAGACAAAACGGCTCATATTCTGCAAGTGAAATTAGTCATTTCGCGGGGGTTTGTGCGATGCTATAAACAGTTTTTTCCACCATTTTTACAGCCGCAAAGCACAAAACGTCAGGGTTTTTGTATGCAAATTACCCAAGGGGGGAAAAAAATAGGTGCTCGCTATGATGGATTTCAACAAACTTGTGAGCAAAATATGTGAACAATGCCTTTTTATGTGCGTAGAAAAAAAAACTAAGAGGGAAACCAAGTGTCGCATTCACATTTTTGTTCAGCGTAATTATATTTTAGGGGAAACGTTTGGGGGATATTATTCAAAGTTAAGCCGAAGTTAAGTTGTCTGTCTGTCACATCGCTGTAACAAACACACACACACACACACACAACCTGACACACAAAACAGACAGGACACGGCAGATTGGAGAGAGAAAGAAGGCAGAGAGGGCCGTGGGAAACGGAGTGACAGCGAGAGACAGAGGAAATAAAAATTAAGATGTTTGTGTGTGTGTCTGCCTGAGGCAAGAGGGTGTAAGAAGCAGCAGGGGGGGAAGAAAAGGAGGGAGGGGGAGATGTGAGGTCGGAAATCAGGAAGCTGCCGGAGCTGGAGGCCTTGACTCACTGATTAAGGCTGTAAAGCCTCACACACGGCACCAAACACATCTGTTGCCGTCTCTCATTCCCGTTCTTTACGATTCGATTCAGTCTGGCAACCGTCCGTTTATTTGTTCGCATTGGAGGCGTGGTTTATGGGAGCTCGGAGACCTTTTGATTGGGCCAATTATCCAATTATGAGCCGATATCGAACGTACCCGATGACGATTAAATAGTTTAGCCCTAAAAGTTGCTTGTTTTTCATAACCAACCACTTCTTAGGCCGCCGAGGCCTCAAGTGTTCCTGCTTCCTTGAGCTTGCACGGCCCAAGTTTCCATCCAACTCCCTGTAGTAACAGCTGAAGATAAGAATATATATATATATATATTTATATATCAGACTGCAGCATCTTCCTCTACATCAAAGTTTTAAGAAAAGGGGATTTAGTTCTTGTGCTGCTGCTGCTGTTAGCGGCAGAGACACCTCTCCCCGTCTCTGTCTTTCTCATCCAGGCCTTAAACTGGCAGCTCCATGGCCCAGAATACCCTAGAATACCAGTACGCCACCGGATAGCAGCCGCCAAGCTGGGCAGGGGAGAGAGAGAGAGACAGGAAGTGCATTGCCTGCGTTTCGTGGGACTCCTAACATCAGTTTGGGGTTTATTTTATGTCGAATAATACGTGTTCTAGTATCGCTCCATCTACTCCATGGGTCGGCCTCGTTATGGCGCCTGCGCGCCTCTTATCGCCGCCTCGCTCCGCGGCCAAGAAACGGTAGCCGTAGCGTAGCTTTAATTCAAATCGCTCATAACTGCCTCGGAGATATTTTGGCTGCTAATTCGACTCCTGTTGCGGCGTTTCATTTTAACTGCTGCAGAACGTGAATAAAGAATCAGCGCTGGAGTGCCGAGCTGTTTCTCGGTTATTTTTTTGTTTCTGATCGACGGCCTCCCGCCGTGGCCGCATGTTTTCCGCGTTATCTGAAGCTCTCTCCGACATTGTTCGGGTTTCCGTGATGCGGGGTTGCTGTTTTCCTGATCTCTGCTGGGTGTACGCGGGGAGACGGGCATTTGCATGGGAATTGCTTTTTCTTTTTTTTTTTTCCCGCGCCTCTGATGCGGGGCACGATAGCATGCTGCACGAGCGCCCGACGGGAGGAAAGCAATTCTTTTTTTTTTTTTTTTTTTTTTATGTGCCTGTCTCCTTTGAGGCCTCCCTCTGTACGAAAAAAAAACAATAGGTGGAACAGAGACTCTCCTGCTGCATTGCTACAGTAGAAAATGATTAGTGTAGTAAAAAAAAAAAAGGTGCGTTTGAGGTTTATGAAAAGCGTTAGAATCAGTTGCAGGATAGACCTCCTGGAGGCCCCATAGCTACTGCCCCCCCCTCTCCACACACCCCCTTTCCAACCCCTACTCCCTGCCCGCTCTGATCTCCACTTCCCCACTCGCACTTTCTCTCCTCTCTCCCTTTCCCCCCTCCCTCTGCTTTATCTCTCTCGCCGGCTCCCCCCCCCCTTTCTGAGCCAGCTGTGTAACTCTGCTAATGACGCTGAGAAAGCATGCTGTCAGCACATCCACCAAGCCGCCAGGGCACGGTTACATAAGCTGGTTAACAGAGCAGGCCCACTGCCGTGTCAACCCCTCATCATTATTAGGCGAGGAGGGGGGGGAGGGGAGGAGATAGAGGGGGAAGAGGAGTGAGACCAAAAAAGAAAATGAAGGGAACATATGCTCGCTCGCTCACTCCATCACACTTTAACTCTTTCTGTCTCTCACACACACACACACACACTCACCAGTGTGTGGATCAACCTGACCCTCCTGGTCTGTTCCACCAACTCCACCACTTCTAATTTGTGCACTCAAACCATCCCTTTTGTTCTGCACTGCTGCTAGAAAGTATGTATTCCATTAGAAAAGTGGATACTACAATGCTACTGCAATATGTTGAAAGTGTGGATCTCAATCTACAAATCAGTTCTTAAACTGTGTTGACAGGCCAAGTTAAACCGATTCGTGATGAATCTCTTCCTTCATTTTTTTCTTGTACTTGGGCTTTTAAGGTTTTGAGGATTCCGTTCTGTTAGGTCACAGTGCTGGGATAGAACTGACAGTAATGACATATGGTAGCCTGCGTGTTAGCGTGAGGAATAAACGTAGTAAAAGCTAAACTGAGCTTTGGATTGTAATGAAAGCGCCGGGAAGCAGGAAAGTGCTGTGATATGGAAGTCTATGGGACTGTAACTTTTAATGCTACTAAAAAAAGATAGAAAACACACACAAGAAACTCCTGATAGGGCCAAGGTCAGCGAGGGGTCGTTTTTTCTCTTTATGACTCTCTCAGAGCAATTAGGGGGGGGGGGCGCTTCCCTCACACCCACAATCGGGGTCCTAATTAGAACCATCAGGTAATTATGCACAATTAGAGGATTAAGGACTATGTTTGAATAAAAACCAACACCGCTTCTACCCCAAGGCATGCAGAGGCAAGCATGCACCCACCCACACACACACACACACACACACACACACACACACACACACACATATGCACACTGTACACACACTGCGAGGCCATTCCCACTTCCTTTTCTTGTCATCTCCCAGCACTATCTTGCCTCTGCTTTAATGTATCTTTTAAGGCCTCTCTTTTCTCCCTGGCATTCCTGCTTTAAAAAACCACAGATTCTCTTTTAACAATCTAAATCCCCCCCCCCCCCCCCCCAGTTGCATTCCCTCCCCCCCCCAAATCTAATCTCTAATCTCCAACTCAGCCGCAGAAAGCAAGGTCACACAGGACATCCCGGAAAGAAAGAAGGGAGAGGCAGGCATGGCGAGTTAAAGGCCTCACACGGCTCTCTGGTCCAGCAAAACAAAAGTCCCCCGATTTACTGCTCATCAGGCTGCAAAGAAACAAACACTGAACAATGATCTGTTACCAGAAACAAATCGTAGCACAGCCTTAAAATAAAAAAAATGAAAAGAATAGTGGTAATCCAGCTATTTCCTGTGCTCTGACTGGATTCATGGATATCACGGAGCGTTTGAGTTGTGTGCATGAACTCGCATGTGTAGTGTGATGTCATCTCGTGTTATGGACGCATCTGTCCGGATTCCCTCGCAAGCCAAATCAGCGTCAGGATTTCCTTTTTAAATGTTTTTTTTTTTTTTTTGCCCTCTCTATCTCAGTTGAAGTTAAGGCGACTTTGGCAGTAGGAAGTTAGGGCCCCCCCCGTTTCATCATGCATATGCTCCCGCCTGTGTGTGTGTGTGTGTTGTGTACTTTGCCTTGAATTATAAATGCATAAGCTTTATCCACACCCTGCAGCTCGGTATGTAAACTTTGCTTTGATGTTAATCGCATAATGCATTGATTTGAATGAGCGTGCGTGAAACAAGACGCGAATTTGCATTCGCTCGTGTCGTATTTACGGACATCTGCGTGCACTTTAGTGTGCATCTGTGCACGAGTATTAGCTTATTTGCTTTGTGGTTTTCTTTTCTGTGTGTGTGTGTGTTTGGGATAGTGGTGGAGTAAGGGGACTGAAGGAAATTCGAGGGAGGGAGAGAGAGAGCGAGAGGGAGATACACAGTAAATAGAGCATCGACGCACACGCACCAGGCTCTGTGTACTTTTTTGTTCCGCAATATTATGTAATAGAAAACATAACTGGCACAGATGGGTATAAACAAAAAAGCTAAAAGGGAAGAGGGAAAAGCTGAAGTGTGAGAAAAAAAACAACAAAAAGGAGGGAGCCAGACCTAAATGATCAGAGACGTATTGCAATAATGGAATATGCCTCACCACAATATAGTGTGCAGCCATTTAGGGATGTGCCTTTGTCATTAGGCAAATTAAATCTTCTTAATGTTCCCTCTGTTTAGTAATGGAAGCTCCTCTGTCATCCCCCCCCCCCCCCCCCCCCCCCCCCCCCCCCCTCGGCGTCCCTGTGGCGAGCCGCGCGTCGCAGTCAGCCCTTCGCTGTCTAGCATACGCCGCCAAAGCCCTAAGTACATCTTTCCCGAGGACTCCGTGCTTAGCCACGGTGGCTGTCACTGCATTGCTGCAAAGCTCTCCCCCCCACCCCACCCCACCCCCACCCCCCCTTCTGCTATCCAGGCGGAGCACGGTGCTGGCGTAGACGTTTTTTTTTTCCCAGTGCCTGTCGCCCTTTTTATCACAAACAGTCTGGGAGCCGGAGAGCGAAATTTCCCATCTGTTGCAGAGAATATGCCACCGGAATTTCAACGCGTTTAATTGCACACACACACACATGCACACACACAGGAACACACTTTAGCTCCTGGAACTTTATGGAATTCAGCTCTGCGGAGCCATAAATCTGGCCAGGAGCTCGGTCAATCGACTCGTCTGAGTTTTCAGCACCGCGGACAGCTCCGGGCCCAGACGGCGCTCCTCTGGCTGTGTGCTTCAGCACCGCGGACAGCGCCCTTACGTCCGTATTCACAGAGAAGAGAGCAAGGAAAGTGACGATAGTTTTTAAGGCTTACGTCTATCCTCTTTGAAGTGCAGGGAGGGGGAAGTGGAATGATGTTGGGGAAAGCCAGGAATGCATAGTTTTAGGTACAATCTTTGTTTCGACTTTGACTTTGACCTCATATCCCGCTGGTAACGACGGGAATTTCATGAGGTCACCGGAATTTCACACTATAAAGTTTTAACTTCTCCCACCCAAATAGGTGTGAACGCCGTACGTGCCGACGGCAGGAAGCTTTTGTCCGTCTCGCTGGCAGCGAGCAGGAAGGACATAACCCACCAAATGGCTGCGATAACAGCCTCGCCTCCATAGATTGGATTGAAATCGTTTATGACACATTCAAAATGGAGAAAGTGGCATTATCCGAAAAACTTGACGAGTCTAGAAGAGCTGCTTTAAATTTTAAACACGCATGCCTTCACACAGACTGTCACAATGAAGAATAAAACATACATTTTCAGATTTGTCATTCTTTGGTAAAACTTTCGTTTGCGCATATAAAGCCTTTTTAGGGTATTTTATCTTAGTATTTGTACTGTCTGATCTGCTACTATGGTTTCGCTTTTAATTTTTATTTTTTTTTCCCCAACTCCTTCAAGAACAGCAATAATCTGTAAACTAGCATTTGTGCAATGATTGCAAGGTTAATTTCTTATTATAAAGCCCATTCTGTATTGCTCTAGATACCAACAAAGACAAGAAAAAAGCGAATAGGAATGTTGGAGATCATAATCAATCAACTGATCGTTACACATTTACACACTCCTAATAGAGTTCATTAAAACTGGTGAAACTACATGAAGCAACCAGCTCCATGTGGTTGTTGCCATTTTTTTCCTCTTTTTTTTTTGTAGTTGCAAAAACTTGCATAATTCTGACGGAATTTTAAAAAAAATGGATTTGTGAAAAATGCAGCAGTTCTTCAATTTGATGCTAGGGCTACAAACTTAAACTTGCGTAATTTTCATTTAAGCATGTTTCTTAAGAAGTGTTTGTCTTTTTTTTCCACGTCACATGCCGAGTTATCTCTGACAGATCACGTGAGCTCACAGAAAAGCGGCACAGACGCAGAACCCATGGGCATCCATTACACAGTGCTGCAGCACAGAGAGAGAGGGAGGGAGGGAGGGAGAGAGAGAGAGAGAGAGGCGCTGCCATGAGACAGACAACACAGAGGATGTGGATGCAATGGAGAAAAAAAAAATCAGAAAATGGTGGAGAAAAGGGCACAATGAAAAAAAAAATGTTGAGTATAAGGAAGTGAGGATAGAGAGGGGGGGGGGCGTGGATTAGAGTGGCTGCAAAAACACCTTTGGAACTGTCCAGACAGAGCCGGCGTGCAGTTGCGCGTCATGGCCTTGGAGGGGCGGCAGAGACGCAGCTTTTCCTGTGGCTACTTTCCATGCCCCTGTTTGCACAGACCAGCAGAGACTAATCATCCTTTTTTTTTTTTTTTTTTTTCCTTTTTATCGCACGAGTAAAGGCACAATGTCACCTTTCTGTCCCTTTCCTTTTCGCCCTTTCTCGCCTTAAAATCCTGCGCGTGCCGAGGGGGGGGTGGTGGCTGCGGATGCTCTCCTTAAAGGTCGCCACGGCCCTGTCTTTATTCTTGAGTCCGATGAGCAACAAACTGGACAAACCTCCCAGCCCCCTCATCCCGCCGCCATGTTCGGCCGTCTCCGTCTTTAACAAGGCGGCGTTAAAGCCGGCAGGTGATCGGCGCTGACAGCGTGAAGCCACAGCTTGTAGCCGAGGCTAATTGGTGTGGACCGACTGCACGGAGTGTGTAGCCAGTGCTGAGTGGTTGGGGGGGGGGGGGTCGGCGAGGCCAAGTAGCATGCGGTACGGGAGGGAGCACTCCTTTCTCCTCCTCCTCCTCCTCCTCCTCTTCCTCTCAGGCGCCTTTTAAATCGTCGTCAATGGCGTCCTGATGCTCCAGTGCACACACTGTACTGAGCCGTGTAGCGCGTGGCGCCGTACGTTGAACACGGCTCGAAGCTTTTCTTTGCACGCCGTCCTCACTCACCGATAGAACGTTACACAACCGCCGTGCGGCCCACATGAAGTATTCTGTGTGAGGACACACACACACACACAAACACACACAATATGCCGATACGATAATACATTGAATATTAATGTGTCAAATATGTTGTTTAAAAAAATCCCTACATTGACAATTGTTCCTTCTACCCTCGTTACACATACCAGAATCTGGATGTATGCAAAGTCCGCTCTCACCATTTGGATATTTAAGGCTTCCGGTTTCCACGTTACACCTGTTAAGCTAAATATTAGACCACAATGGCCTCTAAACTTTTCCACTTTCAGCAGATCGATATGAAAACTAGTGTCAGAGCTTGCACATAGTACATCGTTCTTGCACCCTCAAGGTCAAATATTCTGCTGTGGGAACAAGGGAAAAAAAACAGTTTTGTGTGCAGGGAGACTTAAAACTGCACACACACACACACACACACACTCATGCAAATGTGCAATGGAAACACACAGATGAGTACAAGTGGCCGTAACTGACATTTCGCTGAAATGGCTCTGATGCTGACGCAGCCACTGCCAAGGAGTAGTGATGCCCCGGAGGCAGGACTGGCTCTTCGCTCTGACTCATCGGCCGACACACACACACACACACACATACACACACACACACACACACGGACCAACGGACGTCAGAGGCTTCTCTTTGTCGGCATGAGGGGGTCTTCCCCATCCCTGCCGCCTGCAGAGCTTAGTGCAGTGTGTGTCCAGCTCTGCAGGGATGATACTCACATGTCCTGCTTTCTATGTGGATTTTAGAGTATCACTCAATGGAAAATTATTGAACTTTGCAGAAGATGTTTGTGTTCACTTGAGGTGACTGCATTTAATAAAGATGGAATAACCTCTGCAGAAAAAGTTATGTAGTGAACATTTAACAAACATGAGCAATGATCTGTTTCTGCTGTGAGAACATCTGCAGCTATCCAAGGCTACTTCTCCTCTACGTTATCGCGGCCATATCCTGTACCACCGACTCCTTACGAGACCACGCTTTGTGTAACCTAATTCATTCGCTTCACGAGAGTTTAATTAAAACTTACTTACTTTCCTTAAAGTAAATTTCAAAAGATTTCGCTTTAATTTGCCTGACAGATGGATGTTAGATGAAACGCGGCTCCAGGGGAGGCGTATTTTTTGAAGCCAAACTGTACTCTGAGAGTTCGCTATCTATATTCAGCATGTGGCTTTCTCTGTAATTGAGTCGGCACATAATACACCTCTTCACCCGCCACCTTGCCCTCTTTCCTAATGCCTCCCATTTACACATTTTTTTCCTTTCTCCTGCACCTGTAAAGTCAAATTGTCAGAACAGGACCGTAATCACGCTTCCGTTTTTATGCTGCGCGGCGTTAAGGAAGTACGGGAGACCACTTAGCATGAATGACGGCGGCGGAACGGGCCACATTAGTGCCGAGCTATAGCCGCATTCAACAGCGTGTTTTATTTGTGTGTCTGCGAGTGACGAAAAGGACATTTTTCTAGTCACTTGACTTTAGCACAGTACCGTTTTACCTGAATTCAGAATAAAATAATAGGGTGTATTTCAGACACAGTACAGTATATGCTTGACTCAAGAGTTCAATTTTCCCACATAGTCTCCATTTCCGCTTACCTTTCAGGGAATTTAATGCTTACTCGCTCTCTTTCCCCCCCTAAAATGGCGTCCAGAAGTCCTGAAAACGTCCCCCTCCCCTCCTCGACGAGCGAAAAGCTTCTGTCTTTCCTGAGCCCTTTAGCGCTGCGTTCAACCCGTTCCCCGAGCCCGTCCGCCGCCAAGCCTGTCATCACGGCGAGCTTACAGTGTAAATGCCCGAGATTAAACCAGATATTGGCAGTGTACCGCCGCGCTCTTATTTGTTAGCCTCGCCCCCGATCTGATATGCGGGGACGCCCGGCAGCGTGAGGTCGGACAGTCGGATAGCGGCGTGTCAATATTTGATCAGCCCCGGTCGGTGCGTGATGTTGGACTAACACTGATACACACCAGGAGGGAAATAAAAACACGGCGGATCGTAGTGGCGGCGGATGCCGGTGTTTATGCTCGTGTCTGGGCGGCAGCCACACCAGGATTCAGTATTTGTCGAATCGACAAACGAAGCTGAGCGGAGAGGAATTCTCCGCTCAGTGAGCAACGTAACCTTCACATGCAGAACTTTCTGGTTTGATCTGACCCACCGTTACCTGAGAGCCCGATGGCATCTCGATACATTTGTGTGGGAAAAAAGTGTAAATATAAGTCAAATGCAGCAAAAAATGCAGATTTTATATGAAGGTTTAAAGGTCTACATGGCCCTGTGTGAAGAGAAGTGACCTCAGCTGACTCCACCATAAGGGGCCAAGATGGCTGCATGGCAGAGTTCCAGGATAAAAACCACTGCTGAGCAAAACAAGAAAAAAAAAAGAACATTAAGGTTTGGCTAGAAGACATCTTGATGATCCCCAAGACCTTCACTCAGACGAGACTAAAGTTGAACTTTCTGGACGGTGTGTCCCCCCGTTGCAGAAAATGTGAGGTAATGCCACGTTTCAGAAAAAAGGACCAAAAAAAATCCCGAAGGAGAATGTCCAGCCATCTGATTGTGACCTCAAGCCAAAACTGATTTGGGTTTTGCAGCTGGACGATGATCCATTCGGAGAAAAATCAAAAAGAAGAACTCTGGAGCGGCCCAGTCCAGACCTGAATCCTATTCAGACGCTGTGGCATGACGTTAAAACGGGTAGTTCATGCTCCAAAAAACCCTCCAATGTGGCTGGATTACAACAATTCGGCAAAGATGACTGAGCTTCAATTCCTGCACAAGTGATGGCAAAACGCTTGATTGCTGCTGAGGGCCCAACCAGTTATTAGGTTTAGGGAGCAAATCATTTTTTACACACAGCGACATTTGATTTTTTTCTCCATTAATAATAAAAAGCTTCACCGACCACATTTTGTGTTCACTTGTGTCATCTTTGAATCCTATAAATGCACCAGG